>JASDQU010014168.1:28737-50704 GCA_032191745.1 Picea mariana
TCTTCTTAATAATCACTCCTTAAGTTTGCATGCTTGACCCCATATCCCAAACAAAGCAAGGCATTGGATTCTTCCCTTTCAACCGGCCTTAAAATTTCAAAATCTCATTTTTTTAGCAATTTGTAAATTGCAACAACAAATAACCATAAATCAAATTGCAAATTCAAGAGAAATTTACATTTTGATTTCAGATATCAAGTTTGGCTCTTTGATTTGAAGCAAATCACCAATTTATATCCTTAAAACCCTATTTGATTTGTTTGTTTTAGCCAATGTTATCAGAACCAGACCAAAATGGTGGAACTGGTCGGTCTGACCAGATTTGGACCAAAATCGGTCCAAATTGTTGACTCAATGCGTTTTTGGCCGATTTAGTACCGAACCGACCAGTTCCATACAACACCATACGATGTGACTAGGGACCACCGAAATCCAATTAAAAAAAAAAAAAAACAATAATTTAAAAGATGGGTACCGAACCGCCCAGTTCTATATAATACGATATAGTTAGGGACCATCAAAATCAAATTAAAAAAATAAAAATAAAAAAAATTAAAAGACAGGTTGCCTAATAACTGACCCTAGGGCCCTACTAACACTATTTAAAGAGGTCCCCACCCCCTCCATTTCACCCACCCTAGTAACTAATGTCAATATTAAATTCTTAAAGTAAAAGTGACATTCCCCTTTGCTTTCATTTTCATGCCTTAAATTTTTGTGAAGTTTTCACAACAAACCTAGCTAGTAGAAAATGAACAAACAAAACTTGCAAGAGAGAAGAGAAGAGAGTATAATGAAAGAATTGTATTAATTGTTGTGTAAAATGGTAAAACACACATGACATACTCTACATGGCTAAGTGAATTCACCATAGTAGTGGTCTAGAGAGATATAGACACTCAGTGACAGAAACTGAAGTAATCTTCCACCTAGTTCTAGTTAACCGATCCATGCAATCATCGGTTAATTGATTCATACGTGTGGAAGTGAGAGAAACACATGAAACTATTAGTGATAAAACCGAGGTTTCAATGCATGAGTGAATTCCACTAGTCTAAATGAGTGTGACTGAATCTAAACTGAAGAGGAGCACTCTATTTTGTAGGAGAATATTCTCTAGACAAAATATTCTCATATAAGGAAGCACTTTCAACATTGGACTATCAAACTTGGAAAATAATTACTTAGGTGAGTGTGTAATATCTCCAACACCCCTCTTGAACACTGCTAGGGTGTAAATGATGAATGGGTTCTGACAACCAAGCTCATATTAGGTACCCATTATACAATGAATCTAAGAATGAAGCACTAAAAATATAGAGGAAAGAGGGAAAAACTCATGGGAAAACACCCCCCTCAAAGTACAATGCACACAAAATGAAGAAGGAACAAAAGAAGTTGCTAAGAAATTGTGCCTTTCACTCCAAGACAATCGTGTAGGAAGTATAAATTTTTCTCAGTAAATGTCTTGGTGAAGATTTCTATAGTTTGTTTGACGAATGGACAGTACTGCAAATTGATGATCTTTTCATGTACCAACTCTCTGATGTAATGCATATGGATCACAATGGTCTTGGTCTATTTCCGCTACATTGGGTCTTCATAGAACTTGAGATTACTCTGATTGTCACACCAAATGATATTCAGATGATGAAACTAGATGCCAAACTCAATGAGGAAGTTCTAAAGCCAAAGTGCCTGAATAATGGCATTGACTACTCCTATGTACTCGGTCTTTGCTGACGATAGAGAAATAGTGGACTGATTTTTTCTCGACCAATTGTAACATCCTCGACCACCCAAGCTGAGCCATGCTACTCCAGAAAACTCTATGGTACCATATTGTAACATCCCCAACATCCAACTGGGCTATGCCATGTAAACTTTGTATGCAAATTAAACATATACACACAAAACATCTTGCAGAACTATCTATCTATCTATCTATCTATCTATCTATCTATCTATATATATATATATATATAACTTAAAATAGACAAAACCATTCTGTAAATGCACAGATTCATACATAAATAACAGTAAACATATACATGCATCATATAAATTAACACACAATTGACACTTATCTTGGTAAGAATATCACCAACTGTGTGCGTACCTTCCAAAAACCTCCCAGCCTTAGACCACGCTGCTCATCACTCTCAACAGTGGGTCACCCCCACACTGGGACTAAACTCCACTTGAGTAAAGGGATTCCTAACCAGGATTATGTATCTCATAAAACATGAAAGACTCTGTCACATGTGCCAACTTAAACTAACAACCTACATTCCCTCATTCCCCACATGCTTGTCCCACCCTAGGAAGTGTGCCCCTTATCTTCTCAACAGTCCCTCGACTGCCCCACTTCCTTTCCAGAGCTTCAACAACAGGTCAGACAGGAAGTCTCAGAGCCTTGTAGTTGTAGTTTAGCACCTTCGGGAAATCAATTCCCAACAATTCTCTCACCTAGAGAGAAATTTCTCATGGGCTTGACAACTCACCTCTTCAGTATCCCATGGTCCTGACAACCCGCTTCTTCAGTCTATCTCCCAAGCTAACCAAGTACAAAAATAGGTATGGGTACCAATACAGGTTCAGGTATAGTGACAGGAAGGTACCAAGGACAATTGAATGAGTGAGTGAATGATGATGGAAAGAATGGGAAAATGAACTAAGTGCAAAATATAAGTATGCATGTTCCCAACTTGACACTTGTCATGTTGGGAGTTACTTTGGCCTACTTGTCCCCATCCTTAGAACTTAATATAAAATAATTATCCATACTTTATACTTTAAGGAATATTAATATAATATTCCCTTTTGGATTAAGCTCCATAGCTTAGCCCTTTTCCTTAACTTTTAGCCTCCCCCCTTTCCCTAACTAGTGGATTTTAGTCCCCCATACTCTTTTATCATGGTCGGTCTACACGCATCGATGTATTTTATATTAATGATAAGACATATACAAAAATAGTCTCACTGGCCTTTAGCGTCTAGTCTCTCTAGCCTAATTCAACACATAAGCCTCCTAGATTATAATAATTGGCTCACCAACCTATAAAACACAACATATACACAAAGGCTCCCTGGCCTCAAAATTGCGTACACTTAAGTTTGTTGTGCGCAATATCCTGGAATGTGCATACTTCATAATTTTAGTGTGTAGTACATGTGTGCACTATACCATGAAAGGTGCATACAAAAATGATGTCAAAACATCTCACTAGCTTTAGTACATTTGCATTTACATTTACAAGTGGGTTCGACTTAGGGGTATTACAATCCCTTCCCCTTATTTATGCACTGTCCTCAGTACATTATGTACACATATCAACAAGATTTTCAAAATCTTAAAAAATATGTAGGTATTCAGCCCGCATTGCATCCTCATGCTCCCAAGTAGCATCCTCAGGACTGTACTAGGTCCATTGTACCTTTACAATCCCTATAGATCGATTCCAGAGCTGTTTGACTTTTTGGTCCAAAATGCATACCAGATTCACTTAGATAACGACTTCTTGCTCCACCTGAATCACATTCCAATCAATTACATGATTAGCATCATGCATATATTTCTTGAGCAATGATACATGGAATACATTATGAACAGACATAGATGCAGGAAATGCAATCATATAAGCTATTAGACCAATCTTCTCTAGGATTTCAAATGGTCCACAATATCTAGCTACCAACTTGGAACAGTTTCCCAAATTCAATGAACTTCTGTTGGCCTTCACTTTCAAGAATACATGGTCCCCCACTTTAAATTCCCTATGAGTTCTTCCCTTATCAACATAGATTTTCTTCCTATCTTAGGAAGCCTTTCATTTTTTTATTTTTTTTTTCAAAATTTTCTCCTCCATTTCCCTGAGTAAATTTGGCCCAACCACTTCTCTATATGTTAGGTTATCCCAACTTACTAGTGTGTTGCACCTTCTGCCATAAAGTGCCTCAAATGGGCTCACATTTAGAGATTCTTGGTACCCATTGTTATAACCAAACTCTACAAAGTGTAGGTAGTCTTCCCATTTTGATGGTTTATCCATCACATATATCCTCAACAAATCCTCAATCACTTGATTCACCCTCTCTGTTTTTCCATTTGATTCTGGATGATAAGTTGTACTAAAATTCAAATTTGTTCCAAATCCATTAAATAATCCCTTCCAAAAATTTGAGGTAAATTTTGGATCTCTGTCAGACACAATTGTCTTGGGTATACCATGTAATCGAGCAATTTATCTCATATAAACATCAACAATGTTGGCTTCCTTGTGAGTGAGCTTAACTGGAATAAAATGGGCAACTTTAGTAAGCTTATCCACCACTACCATGATAGAATCATGTTGCTTGTTTGTTCTGGGCAGTTTGGTGATGAAATCCATTGTTAAAACTTCTCATTTACACTCAGGAATGGGTAATGGATGTAGCAAACCAACTGGGTGTCTATGCTCAACCTTTACCTTTTAACATTCTAAACAATTGACAATAAAATCAACAACTTCTTTCTTCATTCTTGGCCAATAATATTGGATTTTGACAGCTGTAATAGTTTTTTGATAACCTGGGTGCCCAACATAAGGTACATTATGAATTTCTCTCAATATCATATTTTTCAATTCCTGGGAATTTGGTACATAAATTCTTCCCTTGTATATGAGAATTTCATCATTTTCTATCTTATAGTCTTCAATTTTCTGCTGCAAATTACCTTGTTGTAATTTTGCCACTAATTCCTTGTATTGAAAAGCTGATCTTGCAGCCTCCAAAATTATGTCGTTAAAATCTGATCGGTACATGATAATGGTTGTAGCATGCAACTCATGCACTCTTCTGCTGAGTTCATCAACCACTTTGTTATCTTTCCCCTTCATATTCTTTATATCAAAGTCATATTCACTAAGAAATTCTAACCATCTGCTTTGCCTAGCATTTAGAGTTGGTTGATCAAATAAATATTTCAGACCATTATGGTCTATCCTCAACTCAAACCTTTTCCCCATGAGGTAGTGCCTCCACTTCCTCAAGGCATGGACTATGGATTCCAACTCCAAATCATGAGTGGCATAGTGCCTTTCATGCTCCTTCAACTTCCTTGATTCATAACATACAACAAACCCATTTTGACCGAGGACTCCACCAAGTCCTTCTTTACATGCATCGATGCATACAATGAAGTTTTCATTTGGATCTGCAATCCTTAGTATTGGAGCACTTGTTAATAATTACTTCAAGTGTTGAAAACTCTTTTCACAATCCAATGTCCATTGAAACTTCACACCCTTCTTTTGCAAGGAAGTTATTGGGTGTGCAATCTTTGACAATCCTTCAATAAATATCCTATAGTAGAATGCAATGCCCATGAATGATCTGACCTCTGTAACATTCTTTGGAGCTGACAATCCTCTAATGGATTCTATCTTCTCAGGGTCCACTGCTATCCCATGCTCTGAAATGATATGCCCTAAATAATGAATTTTCTTATGATAAAATGAACTCTTGCTCAATTTGGAATACAATTAATGATCCCTTAATACTTTTAATACAATCCTCAAGTTTTTTTCATGCTCTTCCTCTGACTTAGAATATATAAACTGTCATCTAAAATTACAATGACAAACTTATCTAAGCATTCTCTAAAAATACCATTCATTAGACACATGAAGACAACTGGTGCATTTGATAACCCAAATGGCACCACTGTGAACTCATAATGACCATACCTTGTTCTGAAAGCAGTCTTGCTAATATCTTCTTCTTTAATTATTACTTGATTATAACCTAACCTGAGATCAATCTTGGAGAATATTTTTTCATCTTTCAACTGATCAAAGAGGTCATCAATACTTGGTAAAGGATACTTATTCTTCACAGTTACCTTGTTCAACTTCCTAAAGTCAATGCAAAGTCTCAATGTTCCATCATTTTTCTTCACAAATAAAACTAGGGCACCCCAAGGTGACACACTTGGGCATATATACCCCTTTTTCAGGAGCTCTTCCAGTTGCATTTGCAAATCCTTCAATTCTGGTGTACTCATCCTGTATGGAGTCTTGGATACTGGAGCTTCTCCAGGCATCAAATTTATGGAGAAATCAATTTCTCTTTAAGGGGGTAAACTGGGTATTTCCTTAACCACATCTTCAAAATCTTTTAGGATTGCATAATATTAAATATTAGACACACTATCTTTAGGTGTTTCCTCCATATGAGCTGCAAATATTTGACACCCTTTTCTATAACATTTCTTCAGCTGCAATGCTGAAATTTCTATGATGGTTACTGCCCTGGGAATTCCCTGCACTATCCTTAGCTTGTCTTCCTCATCCAAGAAAGTGAATGCCTTGTTATGATAGTCTAGTATAGCATGATGTTGGTCCAACCAATCCATCCCAATTAGAAAGTCATAGGAACCTAAAGGCAATATGTTCAAATATTCCCTGGTGTTCAGTCCATTCATGTCCATAAGACATGACTTAACCATCTCATTAACTTTACTTTTGGCTCCAGTAGCCAGCTACACCAACCAATATTTTCCATGCTTTCTTCTTGGAAAATTAAAAATTTCCACCATCTTAGGATCTATATAACTATGACTAGCTCCTGAATCAATTAAAATAGTAATGGTTTGGTTGTTGATCATACCTTCCACTTCAATCATATGTGGTTGATACTTTGCTTGTTTTTTGTCTAGGAATGCATATATCCTTGGTACATTTCTGCCCATGTCCTCCACTATTTTAGCTTGTTGTACACTGTGAACATTCCTCACTTTTTCACCTCTGTGAGGGCAGCCTCTAAACATATGATGTCCTTTACAACCCCAACATTGAATAGGTGGGTGCCTTGGCCTTTGACCCCATGTCTCAATCATTCTAGGTTCTCTAGAAGTTGGTTGTCCCTGAGGATTATTTCTGAAGAATGGTGGCTTAGTTCCCTTCTTCCTTTGATCCATATTGAATTTCTTCTTGTCTTCCAAAGATTTTTGGAAAGTTGGCCCTGATTTTTGTTGATCATATATGCATTTAGCTCGCCTTATGGTCTCCTCCAATGTTTTGGGATCAACATATTGTATTTTTTCACTGATGAATGATGGCAATCCACTCAAATACCTTTGAATCTTAACTGTCTCATCCTTGATGAAAGAAACATACTTCAACAGTTCTAAAAACCTTCTTTCATATTCATCTATGGACATACTCCAAAGCTTGAGTTCAAAGAACTGTTTTATTTTCTTATCATAGTATCTCTTAGTCAAGTATTTCTTTCCAAAATACTTCTTGAATTCCTCCCAAGTAACATTTTTCTCTTTAATGTGTTGCACCTTCACAAGTTGATCCCACCACATGGATTCCTTTCCCTTGAGTTGATAGATGGAAATTCTTCCTTCTGCATGAGAAGAATAACTATGCAATTGAAAATACTTTCTCATACCCAACAAACCTGTCTCTGCATCTTCATCCTTCTTGTGCTCACCATCAAATGTAGGAGGTTTGATTTTATTCATTTCTCCTTGTATCTCATCCACCCCAGACCTCTTATGCTTCTTGACAGGGGATGGAATTGATATTCTATGTTCTCTCTTATTGGAATGCCTTGGGGAGTGATGGTGATGTTTGCTAACACTTCTTGTTCTTCTTTTCTCATCAAGAGACCCCTGACTTGATGATTTGTTTGAGCCACTCTCCTTATCCGATTTATTTTCTATTCTATTTAATCTTTGCATTAACTTCATATTGAAGTCCTCCTGCTGCTCCTTGGCTCTCATAAGCCTTTCATTATCACCTTTATGGCTTTGGACATCCTTCTGCAAATTTTTAATGGTCTCTACCATATTCATGTTTTCATCCCTTCCTTCTCCATGTCCATTGAAGTTTGTTCCTTCAATTCCCATATGGACATCCATCCCTCTGATATCATCTTCCTGGATATAAGCCCACTGTGAATATTCCATTCCTCCTACACTCTGTTATGATCTTGATCTGATCTAGTTGTTTTTAAATCTGCAAAATGTGCAGCCAACACAAATTTGTCAGGCTAACTGTTTCAACAATTTCATGAAAAATATGAACCATTCTGGTTCAATAATATATCAGAATTATTTCTTCTGATTTCCTGAAAAATTGATTGCTTAGATAAATTTTATGGGTGAATAATTATATTCTACTTTCCAATACCTTTCCAACCCATGCTTCCATGCTCAATTCTTAGTCTTGAGCAGAAAGTTATGGTTATTTGAAAATTGTCTATTAATTTTTCTGTTCACTCTTCAACTTGGTGCAATTCTGGATTGTAATTATGCATTTTTTCACCTATTCCATTAGAGTTTTAGTACGATATCAATTTTGTTTCTTCATATACATATTTTGGACAGTCTTTCCAAGTTTCACCTTTTTTTGGGTTCTGGGATGCTAGTTACAGCCTGCCGAAGTTCTAGGCCAAATCATGTGTTTGGTTTGGAATGCTATAGGTACCTTCTTTGCCATCTTAAACATTTTTAACATACCCATAAATTTAATTCATCTCTAGGAATGTCTTGTATGGTTCAATAAATTTCCATTTACTACTCCTATGCCTCAATCTGATTCTGGAGCAGAAAGTTATGGCCCTTTGAAGTTAGTTGGGTCTTAAAATTTACCCTCCACTGTTTGTCCTGTAACTTCCTCATAAAATCTTTGTTTGACGAACTATTTACACCATTAGAAATATCTCTCCGAGCTCTTTCATTTGAGATGCAGAGATGAAGTGTACCTTATTACAATTTTTTCTTGTGGTTTTTGAGTAACTAAAAATGTTGTTAAGGGCCTCAAAAATGCGCTGCAAAAAAATGACCTTCAAATAGTATAAAACGTTGCAGAAATTCATTGTTTTTTTGCTCTTGTACACCATCCAAATGACTTCGGGTGCACAAATTTAAACCTATAGACCCATATTTAACATGCATAACAACACCATAAGGTAGCGCATGCTCCACACACCAATAGACAATGTGGATCACTTCTTTATCGCACCAATAATTGGTGTGCACTACTTTTGTGTCGCATGCCAATATTCACCGCGCACAATTTTGGTTCATGCACTATGACCTGTTGTGCACAATTTTTGTGTCGCGTGCTAATATTTTGCACTGATTTTAATCTACGTGCTGCACCATGCCAAAGTTTAGTATGTCCCCACCGTGCACCCGTACTACGTGTGCACCATTAATTAAACTATCGTGCGACAACATATACCCACATTGCGCGTGCACCAACAAAATTCCTCTGCGCTCTATCAATACTGCACACACCACACACACCATTATTATGCATGTGCACACCACACGTGCCAGTATTATGCATGCGCCACTCAATTCGCACCGCGTAATGCTAAATTTAGTGCACACACCCGCGCGCCAAATTTTTTCGCACATTACCACTCTATATTGCGCAACACCAAAATTAAGTGCGCACACCCGCATACCAATATTTTTCATGCATTACCACTCTGCACTGCACATAGCCACATTTTAAGTGCACACACTTGTGTGTCAATATTTTTCTCTCAATGCCACTCTACACCATGCAGCGCCAAATTTTATCACGTGCACCTGCATGCCAATATTTTTCCGCGCAATGCCATTCTGCACTGCGCAACGCCAAATTTTAGCGTGCACACCCGCACACCAATATTTTTCCATGCAATGGCACTCTGCTTCTCACAATGCCAAATTTTAAAGCGCTCACCCACACACCAATATTTTTCCATGGAATGTCATTTTGCACTGCGCAACGCCAAATTTTAGCACACACACCCGCATGCCAATATTTTTCCGCGCAATGCCATTCTGCACCGAACAATGCCAAATTTTAGCGTGTGCACCCATGCGTAAATATTTTTCCACATATCACAAGATTTTCAATGTGCATCATGCATTTTTAGTGTGCCCATCGACACACATTCATTTTTATGCGCATCAATTCCTTGTGAATTCCACTGCAGAAATTGGGGCTTTTACCAAACTTTTTCCCAATTTTCACCATAGATATTTTGTAGCTATGAAATTTGTTCAATTTGACCCTGATAACAACAATTCAACCTTTGCAACAACAAATTGTTGTTGGTTGACATTTATGGAACAAATTTTTCCCAAACTCAATTCATGAATTGAGAATTTTAATCAACTAATCTCGCTCCATATGTCATGGCTTCACTGTAACTTCAAATTCAACCAATTCCAAGTCTGAATTTGCTAGAACAGATATTAAATCAAGAATATCTCACCACTTAGCCAAATTTCTCAATTTTCCCATGAATTTAATAACAGAAATTGGGGATTTTTCCCAATTTTAGGTCATTGCTTATAAATTTTACCATGGACAATCTGTAATTTGAAATTTGGCCACTTTGAAATCAATCCTCTGTGGAATTTCACTTCAACTCAACTTTCTCGGCCCATCTAGACTTAGTGTTTAAAACTGAAGCTTTAATACCATATTGTAACATCCCTAACCACCCAAGTCGGGCCATGCTACTCCAAAAAACGCTCTGGTACCATATTGTAACATCACCAACATCCAACTGGGCTATGACACGTAAAAATTTCCGAACTGTATGAAAATTAAAAATATACACATAGAAACTCTTGCAAAACTATATATATATAAAACGTACAACAAACAAATACATTATGTAAATGCACAGATTCATACGAAAATAAAAGTAAACATATACATGCAACATATAAATTAACACACAATTGACACTTACCTTGGTAAGAATATTATCAATTGTGTGCAAACCTTCCACAAACCTCCTAGCCTTAGACCACACTGCTCATCACTCTCAGCAGTGGGTCACCCCCGAGCTGGGACTAAAATCCATATGGGTAAACTAATTCCTAACCAGGATGATGTATCTCAGACAACAAGAAATACTCCGTCATAGGTGTCAAATCAAACTAACATTCTACAGTCCCTCATTCCCCACATGCCTTTCCCACCCCAAGAAGTGTGCCCCTTCTCTTCTCAACAGTCCCTCGAATGCCCCACTTCCTTTATGGGGCTTCACCAATAGGCTAGACATGAAGTCTCAGAGCCCTGTAGCTGTAGTTTAGCACCTTTGAGAAATCAATTCCCAACAGTTCTCTCACCTAGAGGGAAATTGCTAACGGGCCTAACAACCCGCCTCTTCAATATCCCATGGGCTTGACAACCCCCCACTTCTTCAGTCCAGCTCCCAAGCTAACGAGGTACAAAAATAGGTATGGGTCCGGATACAGGTTTAGGTACAGTGACAAGAAGTTACCGAAGACAGTTAAATGAGTGAGTGAATGACTATAAGTATTGAGTGAATGAGTGAATGACTAAGTTCAAACTATACGTATTCATGTTCCCAAATTGACACTTGTCATGTTGGGAGCTACTTTGGCCCACTTGTCCCCATCCTTAGAACTTAGGATAAAACAATTATCCATACTTTATACTTTAAGGAATATTAATATAATATTCCTTTTTGGCTTAAGCTCCATAGCTTATCCCTTTTCCTTAACTTCTAGCCCCCTTTCCCTAATTAGTGGACTTTATTCCCCCATACTCTTTTATTGTGGTCATTCTACACGCAGTGATGTATTTTATATTAATGATAAGACATATACAAAAATAGGCTCACTGGCCTTTAGCATCTAGGCTCTCCAGCCTAATTCAACACATAATCCTCCTAGCTTATAATAACTGGCTCACCATCCTATAAAACACAAGATATACAAAAAGGCTCCCTGGCCTCAAATTTGTGCACACTTAAGTTTGTTGTGTGCGATATCCTGGAATGTGCACACTTCATCATTTTAGTGTGCAGTACATGTACGCACTATGCCATGGAAGGTGCATACAAAAATGATGCCAAAACAACTCACCAACTTAAGTACACTTGCATTTACATTTACAAGTGGGTTCGGCCTAGGAGTATTACACCAACAAATGGGACCGAAACCGAAATGAAGCATGTACCCAGAAGTGGACTAGCAATCGGTGCTATCATCAACCCAATCAGAATCAGTGAAGCCCATGAGATCCAATGCACAAGCTATTGCATAGTGGATCCCATAACATGTGGTTCCCTGAGCATATCTGAGGATGTGCTTGGAATCCTTCCAGTGTAGCTCATGCGGACCTTGCATGTACCTTGATGCAAACCGCCTATGGGCTTGTGCAACCTCCCGGCCTAGGATCTTCCTATGGAGCTGAATTATCTCTCGGATCCCTTCTAGATCCTTCCCAAATACACACGGGCCCCTTAATTTCCATTCTCATGCCCCACAAAAATCCCACTGGGGTTCTTATTCTAAGCCCCTTTCCCCTCAGAATTGAACCACAAGAGTTATCCCTTTTCTTCTCGACAGAACTATACGTGACCATGACTAGAATCAAGCGTTGGCCAAAAAAGGCGCTATTCAGATCTCTGAAACTCTGTCACTCTGTAGGATTCACCAAACTCAACACTCCAATCTCCTGGAGTGGTTATCGGCCGAACTCGGTCATAAATAAATGTGACCAATGGTTGTGGGTCATACCTTATCCTTCCTCTTTCCTATTGGACCTTTTCAATGGCTAGATCTGATGACTGGCATGAGTTCTTCTTACTTCACGATCTAGGGTGGATAATGACTTCAGAACTTTGGGCTTCGGAGCTTCAAGATTTCTTCGCTCCAAACATCCTCGACCCAACTTTCCTGGATTGTTGAACCTCCGAACTGCTAAAGGGATCGAAGATCTATGACCAACGCTTTACTACGTGATCTACAATTGAGGTTAATTCAGGGCTTCGGGCTTCAGTGGATTTATCCTCCTGAAAACACAAGAACCAAAATGTCCCAGAGTGTCGAATCGCCGAACAGTGAGATCTATGACTCACATTCCTTGTGCTCAGATCTAACAGCTAGGACCTAACCTCCTTCGATGTGCACTCTCCTCTGGTCTAGGATTAATTCGATGTCCCAGATCTAATCTTGTAGCCCAAATCAACAACTATTGTAGTTTCCTCCTCCATGGCTCTGCTTCCCTTCAACAAGGAATTTTCTCAAGGTTTTCAAAGGATTGGCCTTTGTCTTCTCTTCTCGCAGGACCTACTTCTTGGTCTCTACTTGTGTTCTATGAAAAATTATCCCTCTTGAGCTTGGAACTTGTAATAAGTTCTCTAGCGCACACTTGCGCTATCCCTCCCAAGCGTTGAATTCCTCAACTTCAAAGGGCTCGGTCCTTTGTTCTTCCAAATGACTCCTTGTGCCCTCTTGGTACTCCCGCTATCTCTTCTGAGCTTATGAACACGGTCAAAGTGTTCCTTCAGCACCATTCGGGCACTTCGTGTTCTTCCTCCTAAGATTTCACCAACACTTTGACAAAGTGTTGGCTTCATGCACTACTTGCACTGACCTTCGCTTGATATTTTACACTTCTCTAAGTGTAGGAGCACTCCTTGCGCTCGCTCTATGCACTCTTTTAACTATCCCTTCTAAGATTAACTGATTCTGGTTTTCCCACTTGGCACGCTCCTTATAGAACTCTTGAAAGAGTTCTAGTGCACTCCTTGCACTGGATTTTCATATTTCTCCAACAACTCTAATGTGCACTCCTTACACATCCTTGAGATCCCAAAACACTTAGAAATCCACACAGATAGGGAATTCTATCTATTCCTGCAAAGAGAACATAAGTGCACTCATGGAATTCATAAACATGCATAGATATTTAGAAAAAAAAACACTCAACCACACATATAATACACGTAGAGATACATGTGCAAGGAAATTTGATTTTCTATTAAATCTAAATGCTTTACACGGTTTACAATGTTTACAATACTGGACTACAACAAAGTCTCAGTTATTCTCTCCTCTTTTCTTACTCTATCATCTCAATACATTTGTCTTTTTTCAAAAGAGGGGCTTCTCGAGCCTTCCTCACCTAATACATTAAATTACATTTAATTTTCAACTCATTTGGATTGGATCTAAGATCTTCGATTTACTATGCCATTAAGGCGATTTACATGCAACT
Organism: Picea mariana; assembly: GCA_032191745.1. Taxonomy (NCBI): domain Eukaryota; kingdom Viridiplantae; phylum Streptophyta; class Pinopsida; order Pinales; family Pinaceae; genus Picea; species Picea mariana. The sequence continues at coordinate 42,777 of JASDQU010014168.1, forward strand.
TGTACAAATATAATGGCTCTACCCTCCTCGATCCTTTACAATATTAATTACATTAAATTTTAGGATTTAAAACCAAAATGAGAAGGTTGGCGCTTCTCTCTCCTTGGGATCTACTGCATCCTTATGCATTGTTTCACTGGCTGCTAATGTGTTGTTGAGTAGGAGTGATGCTCCTGCATCATACTCCCCTACTGAAAAGATCATGAGCTCCTGCTCATGGCTTCTATGTTGTTGCTGTTGAGATCCTCCAGGGTCCCAAACTTCATTCTCGAGTTGTCCACATGCTCCTCTTCTTTTCTATTTTTGTTGTTGTCCTACTGTTACTGCAGGTTCTCCTCCTAGTCTCCAAATTTTATGTTGCAGTGCTCCATTTAGCTTGCCACTATAGTCTCCTCCTGTTATCCTCCATATGTTTCTAATTGTCTTCTTTGTTTACTTCAAAATTATCCTCCTTATCTCCTCAATCTCCTTGTCCAACTTGTCTATGGGCTGGATCCTCTCATGTAGTCTGCTCTGCTACTACATCTCCTCTCCTACCTCAATCTCCAACTTGGATTGTTGGATGAGACTCCTCTAGGTTATTACTATTTCTCCCAGGGATTCCAATTCTTCATATAGATCAAAGGAAATATCATTCTAATCTCCCATGCTGGCTTCATCACTTGTGGCATTGGCTTGCAATTCCTATGCAGAATCCAATTCTGCGACAATATTTTCCTTATCTCCTCCTTCTAAGACAACTCCTTTAGGTTGTTCACCTTCAGATTCCATGGGTTGCTGCTCATCCATCTCCTCTGAAAATTTATTTCTACCAGGTCCTCTATACCTCTTTCATCCCCTTTGGCTGGCATAAGTCCAACTTCTCCTCATGCTGGAATTCTTCACCATTGAGACATGCATCAATGATTTCCTTTTGCTGCAACACCTCCATATTTTCCTCCTTTGAGAGGTATTCCTCATCCCATTCAATTATGTAGTCCTCATCAAATCTTATGACAATCATATAAAGCTATCCTTCCTCCACTTCCTCTTGTTTCCTTTGGCCATCATCATGGGACAATTCTTCTCTTCTATCTTCTCTTTCTGCAAAACTTTGTTTCTATATCTCTCCTTGAGCATTCTCCTGGGTCACAACCATGTGGGCCTTCTACTCTTCCTTGACAGTCTCTGTTGGTTGTCCTTCTTCCTATGCACCTGAAATTACACATGAATTGTTATTTTTAAAATAATTTGGCTCTATGGCCTCTTCTTATTCTGGTGTCTCCTGCACCATTTCCTCACAAACAAGAGCCCTTGCAAAGCTCATTCCAAGGGATATGTTGATCCCTCATATCATCAGAATGCAATGCTGATGATCTTCTTCTTCCTCCTCCTTTAGAGTTGAATTATTCAACTTCTCATCATCTTCATTCATGTGACTTGCACCCCCACATGAATCTTCATGCTCATGAGGATTCTCTCCTACCTCTCTCTATCTTTCTCTCTTCTTCTGCCAACACTCTTTGCTGATCCATTTCCTCCCCTATCAACACTCCTCATTGATTTTAACTCTCCTCTGAGTTCCTAATATTCTCAGACAGTCTCATCTTCTCCTTCTTTCCCTCCTAACAACCTGAATTTTCCTTTCTTCTCTCCTGGTAGTCTATGAGATATTTAGTCAATATCTCTTCCTCCTCATCTCCATCTAGGATTTATCCATCCCCAGGTTCACATATGTTGACCATTTAATCCTCTGAATCCTTGAGAATTTCTATTTGTCTCAACCATATCCTCAGCATCTACTTTTGCCTCCTGGACATTAATTGTTGGATAGGCCACTTCAACTTCCTCTTCATAGGCCACTAATACCTCCAACTCCCTTGCTCTCCTTGCTGCATCCTCTGCCATTGTATCATCAATATGTTTAGTTCCTCTATGGTATCCTTGAGCTCTTTGTCCATCTCTTCCCTACTCATCCTCTTGTGGCATCCTCTTAGACCTTGTATATGGCCTTCAATAATCATTTTCTCCTCTCCTCTATGAGATTCCTCTTTCTTTCTATGAGCTACAATCAACCTCTGCCAAGATCTCCTTGTTTAGCCTCTAGGTTCTCCTAATGGGACCTCCTCTCTGAGCTTTTACACTCCTGCTGAGTGTAGGAAAACACCTTGTGCTTGCTCCTCTCTTGATCACTCATCGCTCTTCAATTGTTTTACTCCAACTGCTCACTTTAAGATCTCCACATGATCTTTTCTGATCCAAGAACATAATTGGTTCTATTGTTCCAGCCCACCTGGTTGTCTGTTGTTGTCTACTCTGCAAATGAGAGCGCCATTGGATTTCTCCTACATCCCTCTTGGTTGTCTATTGTCTACACACTTGAAAAAAATATTCATGCATAGCTCTCATGCTCTGTCTTCTTCTCCCTTTGCCTGTTGTCTGCAGAAAAAATATCGCTCTGATACCACATGATGTAAACCCCCTTTGGACTCACGTGACCTCCTAGTCTAGGGTCTTCCTCTAGAGCTGAATTATCTCTTGGATCCCTACTAGATCCTTCCCAAAAACACACAAGCCCTTTAATTTTCGTTCTTAAGCCCCACAAAAATACCACTGGGGTGCTTATTCTAAGCCCCCTTTCCCTTGGAATCGAACCATATGCGCTATCCCTTTTATTCTCGACAAAATGGTATATGACCGCGGCTAGAATCAAGCATTGGCCAAAAAAAGCGTTATTCAGAGCTCTGGTATTCCGCCGCTCCATAGGATTCACCAAACTCAACACTCCAATCTCTTGAAGTGGTTACCGACAGAACTCAGTCATAAATAAATGTGATCGGTGGCTATGGGTCGTGCCCTATCCTTTTCAACGACTAGATTCGACAACTGGAATGAGTTATTCTTACTCCATGATATAAAGTGGATAATGACTTCGAGACACCTGGCTTCAGAGCTTCGGTATTTCTTTGCTCCAAATAGCCTCGACCCAACTTTCCTGGATCACCGAACCTCTAAACTATTGAAGGGCTCAGAGATATACGACCCACACTTTACTACATGATCTATGGTTGAGGTTAATTCAAGGTTCTCAGATTTAGGGTATTTCTCCTCTTGAAAACACAAGAACCAAAATGTCTCAGAGAGACAAATATTTGAACAATGAGATCTACGACTCATGTTCCTTGCACTCAGATCCAACGGCTAGGATATAACCTCATTTGATGTGTTCTCTCCTTTGGTCTGGGATTAATTCGACAACATAGATCTAATCTTGCATCCTAAATCATTGGTTGTTGTAGTTTCCTCCTCCACAGATCTGCTTCCCTTCAACAAGGAATTTTCTCAAGGTTTTCAAAGGCTTGGCCTTTGTCTTCTCTTCTTGCGTTCTATGAAACACTATCCCTCCTGAGCTTTGAACTTGTAATAATTTCTTTGGCGCACACTTGCGCTATCCCTCCTAAGATTTGAACTCCTCAACTTCAAAAGGATTGGTACTTTGTTCTCTAGAATGACTCCTTATGAACTCCTAACACTCCTGCTATCTCTCCTGAGCTTATGAACACGGTCAAAGTTTTCCTTTAGCACCCTCTGGGAACTTCATGTTCTTCCTCCTGAGATTTTACCAACACTTCAACAATTTTTTGGCTTCATCCACTCCTTGCACTAACCTTCCCTTGAGATTTTACACTTCTCTGAGTGTAGGTGCACTCCTTACACTCACTTTGTTCACTCCTTGAGCTATCCCTTTTGAGTTTAACTAATTCTGGTGTGCCCACTTGGCACACTCCTCATAGAACTCTTGACTGAGTTCTAGCGCACTCCTTGTGCCGACTTTTCATATTTTTCCAATAACACTGATGTGCACTCCTTGCACAACCTTGAGAGCCCAAAACACTCATAAATCCACACAGACAAGGAATTCGATCTATTCCTACAAACAAAACATAATTGCACCCATGGAATTCATAAACATGCATAGATATTTAGAAAAAAAAAACACTCTACGACACAGATAATACACACAGAGATACATATGTAGGGAAATCTTCTTTCCTATTAAATCTGAATGCTTTGCAAGGTTTACAATGTTTACAAGACTGGACTACAATAGAGTCTCAATTCTTCTCTCCTCTCCTCTTACTCTATCATCTCAATACATTGACATTTTTACAAAAGAGGAGCTTCTCGAGCCTTCCTCACCTAATACATTAAATTACATTTAATTTTCAACTCATCCGATTTGGATATAAGATCTACGATCTAATATTCCATTAAGGCAATTTACATGCAACTTGTACAAATATAATGGCTCTTTCCTCCTCAATCCTTTACAATATTAATTACATTAAATTTTAGGATTTAAAACCAAATGAGAAGGTTGGCGCTTCTGTCTCCTCAGGATCTGCTCCATCCTTGTGCATTGTTGCACTGGTTGCTGACGTGTTGTCGAGTAGGAGTGATGCTCCTACATCATACTCCCCTACTGACAAAATCATGAGCTCTTTCTCATTGCTCCTCTGCTACTGCTATTGAGATCCTCCAGGGTCCCAAACTTCATTCTGGAGATGTCAACCCACTCCTCTGCTTTTCTATTGCTTTTGTTGTTGTTGTTGTCCTGTTGCTATTGTAGGTTCTCCTCCTGGTCTCCAAATTTTATGTTTCATCACTCCATTTAGCTTGTCACTGTAGTATCCTTTTGTCATCCTCCATCTGTTGCTAACTGTATCCTTTGTTGACTTCTACATTATCCTACTTATCTCCTCATTCTCCTTGTCTAGCTTTTCTATGGGTTGGCTCCTCTCCTGTAGTCTGCTCTATTGCTACATATCCTCTCCCACCTTAATCTCCAACTTGGCTTGTTGGATGAGCCTCCTTTGGTTTATTACTCTTTCTCCCAGGGCTGCCAATTCTTCATATAGATCAAAGGAAAGATCATTCTGATCTCCCATGTTGACTTCATCAATTGTGGCATTGGCTTTCCATTCCTCTGCAGACTCCAATTCCACAACAATATTTTCCTTGTCTCTTCCTTATAAGACAGATCCTTTGGTTTGTTCAACTTTAGATTATATGGGTTGTTGCTCAACCATCTCCTTTGATAGTTTTATTTCTTCTAGTTCCTATGTACCTCTTTCATTCCCTTTGGCCGTCATAATTCCAGCTTCATCCAGCTACTCCTCATGCTGGAATTATGTTAATGTTTATGCCATTATTATAGTTCTTTTCATTTCAATAGATAAGAGCAACATAAGAACAAGATCACTGAGAAATACACATTCACAAGAGACATGACATTTATCTTGGGAAACCCTCTAGGGGAAGAAAACCCGACAAAAACTTCCTTATCATAAATTGCCAATACAATGTCAAGAGATAACTCAAACCAATATAGATAGTCCTCTCCAAAATATGTGCCACTCTTCTCCCTCTCTCTCACTGGTAAGTTGCAGCTTGCCTCTCAAGAATGAGCAAGTGTGTTGTGTGATAAAGTGAGGCGCTAGCCTCTCTATATATACAAGACTGGCACGTGTGAAGGGTCTTCACTGGTAGGGCTGACCTCTCACTCTGGGTGGGTAAACCCACCTTTAATTTATTTCTGGGTCTCAATAATAACTGTTGGGGCTGACTTCTTATTCTGCCTATTACAATTGTTCGATGACCAATCTACAAAAGGGGATTTGGTCCTAATACAATTACCGACATGATTAATCCACAATGGGGATTAATCCTATGAATAAAATAACAATAATAATAAGAATACTCTTTGCAGTTACATTATTTCAACACTCCCCCTTCACAAGAAGGGTATTCTTCAACAACATTAGGCGAGAGAGGTCTGCATCATCAGTGGCATCAAGAGGACAATATTGTCAATATCATCTTGGAACATTGGCTGGCAAATTTACGAGTCATCGAGAGTTTTTTTCATCGGCAACATCATCATTCTCGAAAGAATGCCATCATCATATGCATCAATATGTATCAGTAAAATGATACCTCATCACAACACTAGGCTAGCACATCACAGTACTACACTGGCTCAATGTCACAACTGTTAAGATGGTAGCTTAGTGTCAGTCACATCTTGCTTTACATCTAACAATGAGGTCAGAAGCAAAGTATAAATCATCTTACTTTATGTCTAACAACTGGGTCAGAAGCAAGGAACCATCTTGCTTTACATATAACAACTAGGTCAGAAGCAAGGCATACATCATCTTGCTTTACGTCTAACAACTACGTCAGAAGAAAGGGATACACACAATGTCTTGCTTTACGTCTAACAACGAGATTAGAAGAAATGACTCATCTTGCTTTACATCTAACAACTAGGTCAAAATCAAGGAACCACACAATGTCTTGCTTTACGTCTAACAATGATGTCAGAAGAAATGACTCATCTTGCTTTATGTCTAACAACTAGGTCAGAAGAAAGGAACACACAACGTCTTGCTTTACGTCTAACAATGAGGTCAAAAGCAATGACTCATCTTGCTTTACATCTAACACTGAGGTCAGAAGTAAGGAATATATATATACTCCCCCTTTTAGGGAGGGTCCTTTCGGACTATACCAAGCTTATCTCAAAAGTGTTTAAAATTTAGATGAGATAGAGGTTTGGTCAACACATCAACAACCTGTTCATCCATGCTAATGTACTAGAGCTTCAAGGCTCCTCTCTGTACCATGTCGCAGATGAAATGATAGAAGATCTCTATGTGCTTCGACCTGCCATGGAATACAGGATTCTCTGTCATCTTTATGTAGCTCTGGTTGTTACATAGAATCACGGTTGCTCTCATATCCAAGTCAAATAGGCCAGTCAACAAATTTCAAATCCATATAGCTTCACAGCTAGTAGAACATGCGGCAATGTACTCTGCTTCCACTGTGCTGAGAGCAATACTAGATTGCTTCCTACTATGCCATGAGATCATGGCTGATCCCAAACTGAAACAACACCCGAAAGTGATTTTTCTGTCTGCAACGCTTCCTGCCCAATCTGCATCAGTATATCCACTCAATGTGAAGTCATGATCTCCATCATAGTTGAGATCATAATCCATTATACCTTTAAGGTACCTCATCACATGTTTTGCATCCATTAGGTGAACATGTCTAGGCTCTACTAGAAACTGACTCAAGGTGTTCACTGCAAAACAAATGTCTGGTCTAGTGTTTGTCAGGTACATCAGTGATCCAATAATCTATTTATACAGTGTGGAATCTATCAAGTCTGATGAAGTATCGACCAACAACTTCAGCTTCGTTTCCATGGGTGTATTCATGGACTTACATTCTAGCATGTCAAATCTCTTTAAGATTTCGACTATGTACTTCCCTTGGTTAAGGAAGATCCTTTCTGGACTCTGCCATACCTCAAGACCTAAGAATTAATGCATTAGGCCAAGGTATTTCATTTCAAATTCTATGACAAGTCTCTTTTTACGTTTAGTGATGGGATTTTCTTCTCCAGTTAAGAATAAGTCATCCACATATAGTAGTAAGATTACTGGTTCATTATCCATAATTTTGAAGTAGAGATTTGAGTCTTCTTTACTCTTGGTAAAGCCTAATCTCGTCAAGAAACTGTGTATATGGCCATACCAAGCTCTAGGAGCTTGCTTCAATCCGTATAAGACTTTCTTCAATCGATAGACATGATACTTCCTGTCTTCAACCTCAAATCCTTGGGGTTGCTCTATATACACTTCCCCTTCGATAACACCATTTAGAAAAGCTGTCTTCACGTCCATCTGGTGAAGCTTCCATTTCATCTTAGCTGCAAGAGCTATTATGGTTCTGATCGAAGTGTATCTAGCCACAGGAGAAAATGTCTCTTCATAGTCAATGCCTTCCTTTTGGGAAAATCCACGAGCGACAAATCTTGCTTTATATTTCTCAATACTTCCATCAGCAACATGTTTTATTTTGAAGAGCCATTTTGA
>JASDQU010014168.1:50833-77821 GCA_032191745.1 Picea mariana
GAAAACACTCAATTACATTTTCAAATGGATTTAAAATGTTTTCTCATATAATGAGATATAAATATACAAGTTTAATAAAGTTAAAATCTATAGAATTGTTTGTGAATATGTAAATTTGAAATCAGATTATATCATATAATATTCAATCATATAACTACATTATTATTGTGGGAAAGTTAGGTCAATTCAAGAACGAGCTAGTTGGATCAAGTTGGGGCATGTGGGATGCACAATAGATCAAGCTATATATGAAGTAGACCAAGAATATCCATCAAGTAATTTTGTCAAATTCAATTAGAAGTCTAGTTAGTTAGTACGCTACCCTAGCATAGGTTGGTAACCCCAACAAAGGCTGGTACTCTACCCCAACACAGGTTGGTAACCCCAAAGCATGATGGTACACTACCCCAATGCATGATGATATGCTACCCCAACACTGGCTGGTACACTACCCCAACGCAGGATGGTACGCTACCCCAACACAGGTCGATAACCCCAACGCAGGCTCGTACACTACCATAATGCAAGTTAGTAACCCCAATGCAGGCTAGTGTGTTATTCCAGTGAAAGTGCAGAACCTCCTATGATATATAGATCCATGATTGACAACAAGACAATGACTAAGTATGCAGAAGCACAAAAGCATTGATGATGACCGTGACAAGAAAAATACCTTCCTTTCTAAGAGGGAGTGTTGAATATTGAGTAGCTTCAAAAGATATCCTTATTGTACTTGACCAAGATAAACCCTAAATAATATTTTATATTATACTTATTAAGATGTCCCTATTGTGCCTTGACATGTAAAATAGAAAATAAAAGGGTAAAGTGAGAGGTCGGCCTAGACCTAATTTTAGGCTGGCCAGACCACTATTTATAAGGGAGTCTAGCACCTCATTTGATCACTCTCACTAATTATCTCTGCAGTGAAAAATTCTTGGAGGAGAATATACTATAGCTAGGTGTGACGTTAAGGAGGTTTCTTGGTCTATCTCTAGGATACATCTTCATCAACTGGTGCACTACTCTTTCCTAGTGAAGGAGTATAGGAGTATCTTCTTCTTTGTTAGTTATCTCTTGGAGAGAAGCATTATGCTTGGTTGGATAATCTATATTGAGGAAGTTTGTTGGGGTTTCTCCACCTAGAGGGTTTCCCAGGATAATCTTTGTGTCTCTCTTGTTTCTATGATTGCCTCTCTTTCAGTGATCTTATATATGAAACTAATGTGCTAAATGATTGTAATAATAAAGAAGAACCATAAATGTTAGTTGTATAAGTAAAATATCAACATATAGAGGCTCACCACTCTATACATAAGGAAAACCATTTAAATAACCTTTTATTCATAATAGAATGAGTTATAGAACTAGATTCCTCATATTCATAACCTTGTTAGAATATGTATTCTAAGGATTCAAAACTCTAATGCTTAGAATTATAATTTTGATCACCATCAACCATATCTAAACCAGGAATTGATTGGACTTGGGATTAAAATAGATAAATAGAGACATTGATGATGATCATAAAGGTGATTTATTTAAGATTAGAATGATCTTGTAGAATTTTGACCTAATCCCAATCAACGAACTATTTCTCTAGTCATATTCTTAGATTCTTAGAGAGTAATTCAAAATTGAAGTGTTGATTTCTAATTCTTTTACTCATTCTTCAACAAAGCATTGAAATAATTTTCTTGTGTAGTACCTTGAAACCTAAGCAAGTCAAATATAAGTATGGAATGACATATTTAACCATCATATTGTCCTCGGTTGATGATATAATGTCACAATATAAAATAATGATGAAAACTTAATAGTTTAGAGCTTGATAGATGTATTTTGTGTTGTGGTGGCATGTGTGGTGAAATAGCACAATACTCATGGACATAATAATATATAACTTCTTGTTTGATTATTATGTACTTTCATTTATTCTTGTGATTATATTTGGTCCAATTAGGACCCAAATTGATAATTGTGAGATGATGGGTCTATCTTGACCCTTATACTCCAGAATTGTAAAATAAACAAGAAGACCCCCTAAGTCAATAGGAAGCACTAGGTGGGGGAGTGACTTCATGTTGTTTTGTCACCCTTTGTTGTGTTTAATCTTTGTGTGTGTAGACCTTATGTTGGCCCTTGACCAAGTTTTGGGATATCCTTGGTCAAGTTTGACCTATTTTGGGACTTCGACAACCTGTCAAAGGAGGAGCGCAAGACGAAGCAGAGATCGCAGGATCTCGACCCCTTTTTTGGGCCCTTTTTGGGGTTTGGGATTATGTAAAGGGTATGGGATGTCGTCCCATGGGTTTACCCATGTTTAGGCCTATTTTGTAAAGTATACATAGATGTTTAGGAAATGTAAGGAGGGGCATCTATGTGATGTTAGGCTAATATGCTAAGTGTTAGATCTATGTGATTGAAGGATTGTAAGTGCTCTGTGCATACTGTGTGAGACTTGCGGAGCTAAGTGCAAGTCATTGTAAGAGGCTATGGAAGGATGCGTACTTAGATCTACTCAGGGAAGGAGGATCTAGCGAGCGACGCAGATCTTCTATCCTATGCGGAGTAGGGTTTTGAGGCTCTGTGCATGTAACCTATTGAAGAAGCTAATAAAGAAGAAGAGTTGGTGAATGTAGCCCCAGGGTGGGAGTGAACCACATATATGTTGTGTTTCTCTGCTTTGTGCAATGTGTTGATGTGTTTATGTCTTTACTTGCTAAGTGATTTGATATAGATAGATAGGTATGCTTATGCTTTGTGCTAATGCTGTATATGAATGTTAGATCTGACTTATATGAATGTGCTTAGTTCCCGAATCTGTTAGATCTAATCTAATTCTCTATGATAAGTGCTTAGATACATCAGATCTGGATGAATGATGCGATGCTCTGTTTTATCTGCGAAGTAGATAGTGGTTGAATATTGATGAACTGTCAGTGCTAAGTGCTCTATTAAGTATTACAATCACAGATCTATGTCCCAACTAAGGTTGCAGACACCTGAGTCCTGCAACCACCCTTGCCTCTACCTCGGGTGAGACTTCATCTGCTTCACAGGTGTTGCCGAAAAGGCCGATAGTTAGGGTTTTGTTGGTATCTTGTTGTAGCGTTGAACCCTGGGTCTGCCCCTATGCCAACACCTTAGCTATATATGTTCCAGCCCAATTCATGACCATATACCTTAGATATATTGTGCTAAGTATAGGACCCTAAATCCTTGGTCCTAGAGGGGGAAGAATGTGAAACATTCAAGTGTATGGAAAATTGATTATTGAAAAAAAGAGAGATGATCTGTATAAATAATGATGTAATTAATGAAGAAGTGGAAATTCCAAAAGACTTCATCTCATGCTTATAAATTCCTAGGTAAGCTAGGCTATGGAGGTGAATGAGAATGTTAGAGTAAGTGTAGGCTTCAATTATGCTAGAGAGTTGACAATTTGATGTTAATAACAAGTTGCCAATTTTCTTTGGAATAAGAGGAGCTTTGGATTGTTACTATGATTGTAGTTGGATTAAAGAGTGAACCTACCAAAATATCAATAAAGAGCAATTTGTGAAAGGACGTGTATGATCCCAAAGAAGAAGGTGATTCTTTAACTCCATGTCACTTGTCTAATATGTTCTTGAGATATTGTTTTCTATTTGGCCTAATAGTTGTTGGACTAGGGTATGAGTATGCATGAAGAGGTTTAGTGTACTTGTTGGCTGGAGACCTTGCACATGGGTTCCCTTGGATCTTGGGGAGTACATTTAATCAAGATGACTGGTTGTGTAGCACAATTTCTTGAAAAATGATTTGTCACTACTTGGACCAAAAGGGATCCCAATAAAAACTCAAGTTATCGGAGCACTCCTAGGTAAGTTTTATTTTCACTTGCTCCCTTTTCACTATTTGAATTGGTTTATTGATTGGTTCTTTTAGGAACTAGTTGATTGAAAACAAAAGAGATTGTTGTAATGCCTTCCCGACATTTTCATCATTATGTATGACTTGAACACATATTGAAACCCCCTTGCAAGTGTTTGGTATTTAGAAGTGGTAATATATAACTAATTAAGTCAAATGTCACCTAAAGTTGTGCCTACTATGTTGACCTAAACATTTATATGTGCATTGGTTAGCATGTTATGTTAGCGTTGACTTCTTTTTGTCTATGATAATTTATGTTGACTAGTAATTGATGTCAACTTGTGCATTTAGATATTGTCATGAGATTAAAAATATGACTAAATAATCCTAAATGTATATCACTTAACCTCCAAATGTTTTATTATAATGCATGTGGATTTATTTTAAGATAATGTTTTAATATCGATTTATGGATTACAATTGGGATGAATAGCCCAAAAACATTAACATTATTGTTTATTTGTTATTCTTTAATTATTTTAATTTTTTAAATGTGTTATTCTAGTACATGTAACATGCATAACCTAGTGTCCCCGAGGTGTAGGACAGTCGGTGATGGCGTGTGTTGTTAAGGCACTCCGTGATGTTAAAGTCACTGGTTCAAAACCTGCGGGGACAAAAAATCCATCCATGTTAAGGGTTAGTGTGGCTCAGGCTAGGTGTGATCCCCGAGTGATTTTGACGACTTAGATGCCCCTGAGTCGCAGTTTCTCAACCACAGGCTAGTCCCGTAGGTCATGGACAAACTAGCAAAAAAAAAAATGCATAAAATATATTTATCATAAAGAGAGACTAATATATGTAGAAATATACATAATGTGTATTAGGATGAATTTACACATTATTATTATAAATTAGAAATTTAAATAGGAAATATAGTATAGGTGTTTAAAATATGGTCCCTACAAACAAAAATAAGAAAACTAGGGTTTTTAAATGCTCAATGTTAACTTTTTAGCAAGGAGGGAGTGATATCCCACTGTATAGAATACCAAGCATGTTTGATAACAATGATCTAAATGAGGAGAAAAATTAAATTAGTGAGACTTTCATATAGTTGAATATTTAACACAAGTTTTTGAGAGTTAATAAAGTGTTCTACAACACGACATTGGTGACCCAAAAAATCATGAACTAACATATCAATGATTAACCATGATTAAGTTCCTTGCATCATATTGTTGGGTTTTTACAAGCATGCATCCTTTCAACATAATAGTGAAGTAATAGCGATAAAATCCAATTGAAATCTCATATTACAACGAGTTCCTATATAAAACAAATCTAATGAATGGAACACATAATCAAAGAGGTCCAAATAATTACATAGTTGCACCTTGCTTGAACCATTGGCACCTATCATGGAACAATTTTACTTAGTTGCACCTTGTTTGAACCATTGGCACCTACCATGGTATCTCTTGACTATCACAAGCTAAGAATTTTCCATTGTCACATTTTTTGGCACCATTGATAATACTAAGCAACTTTTGTACAAATAACACTTTTGTAAAAAAGTTGTTTGGAATAATATTATGTTGGAATGAATTTTAAATATCGGTGTCCACTGTTCCAGGGTGTAATAATAAGCATACGATTGGGTCCTTTCATCACTCGAATTCCAAAGATATGTTCTTGGTCACTTCGCATTTGTTGACAAAATTAATATTTCTTCACTAAAAAACACTGAAAGAAAAGTTTAGAAGGCATCAACAAGATAAAGTAACTTGATTCAAACTACAATGAAATTAAAATACCACATTAGGTCATGTCTTAAACCATTCAAGTCAAAAATCAAGGAAAACACTCAATTACATTTTCAAATGGATTTAAAATGTTTTCTCATATAATGAGATATAAATATACAAGTTTAATAAAGTTAAAATCTATAGAATTGTCTGTGAATATCTAAATTTGAAATCAGATTATATCATATAATATTCAATCATATAGCTACATTATTATTATGGGAAATTTAGGTCAATTCAAGAACGAGCTAGTTGGATCAAGTTGGGGCATGTGGGATGCACAATAGATCAAGCTAGATATGAAGTAGACCAAGAATATCCATCAAATAATTTTGTCAAATTCAATTAGAAGTCTAGTTAGTTGGAAGATATTAGTATTTTGAGCATAGATATATTCTTAGTTATGGATCTAATACTATTCTATTCATAGACTTGTTGAGTTGTAGATCTATAAATAAGAAGCTCCTCCATAGTGTAATTGTTGTTGGAAGTGCTATTAAGCTATTGGAACACAACTTTTCTCTTGTCTATTGTCCAAAGCTTTGTGGAATGGACGTTAAACCTTGTTGAAAGGTGGAAAAATTCTTGGTGCATATTAGTTAGTCTTTATTGCAGGTTTGGATTGTCAAAGTCATATTTGGCGCCATACAAGAGTAATGTTGCTACAATGGAAAAGGTATTCCTAAACCCTTTTTGTTATATTGTTTTAATGAGAAAGAATATTTCTCTATATTTCTTGAGAACAAAATCATAGTTTGATCTCTTTAGGAAAACAACATTCTCAAATTGACTTGTAGGTGGTACGATTCTTGAACACCCCTCCCTTCCTAATTTTTTGATATTTGGCTCACTAAATCTAGGGCCTTTTGGATCTTGTTTTGACAGCCCAATTTGCTCACATATCTCCTTAATAATCACTCCTTAAGTTTGCATGCTTGACCCCATATCCCAAACAAAGCAAGGCACTAGATTCTTCCCTTTCAGCCGTCCTTAAAATTTCAAAATCTCATTTTTTTTAGCAATTTGTAATTGCAACAACAAATAACCATAAATCAGATTGGAAATTCAAGAGAAATTTGCATTTTGATTTCAGATATCAAGTTTGTCTCTTTGATTTGAAGCAAATCACCAATTTATATCCTTAAAACCCTAATTGATTTGTTTGTTTTAGCCAATGTTATCAGAACCATACCAAAATGGTGGAATTGGTCGGTCTGACCAGATTTGGACCAAAATCAGTCCAAATTGTTGACTCAAAGCATTTTTGGCTGATTTAGTACCGAACTGACCAGTTCCATACAACACCATACGATGTGACTAGGGACCACCAAAATCCAATTAAAAAAAAAACAATAATTTAAAAGATGGGTACCGAACCAACCAGTTCTATATAATACAATATAGTTAGGGACCATCAAAATCGAATTAAAAAAAAAAAAAACAATAAATTAAAAGACGGGTTGCCTAATAACTAACCCTAGGGACCTACTAACACTATTTAAAGAGGTCCCCACCCCCTCCATTTCACCCACCCTAGTAACTAATGTCAATATTAAGTTCTTAAAGTAAAAGTGACATTCTCCTTTGCTTTTATTTTCATGCCTCAAATTTTTGTGAAGTTTTCACAAGGAACCTAGCTAGTAGAAAATGAACACACAAAACTTGCAAGAGAGAAGAGAAGAGAGTATAATGAAAGAATTGTATTAATTGTTGTGTAAAATGGTAAAATGCACATGATATACTCTACATGGCTAAGTGAATTCACCATAGTAGTGGTCTAGAGAGATCTAGATACTCAGTGACAGAAACTGAAGTAATCTGCCACCTAATCCTAGTTAACCGATCCATGCAATCATCGGTTAATTGATTCATACGTGTGTAAGTGAGAGAAACACATGAAACTGTTAGTGATAAAAGGAGGTTTCCATGCATGAGTGAATTCCACTAGTCTAATTGAGTGTAACTAAATCTAAACTGAATATGAACGCTCTATTTTGTAGGAGAATATTCTCTAGACAAAATATTTTCATATAAGGAAGCACTCTCAACATTGGACTATCAACCTTGGAAAATAATTACTTAGGTGAGTGTGTAATATCTCCACACCCCTCTTGAACACTACTAGGGTGTAAATGATGAATGGGTTCTGACAACCAAGCTCATATTAGGTACCCATTGTACAATGCATCTAAGAATGAAGCACTAAAAATATAGAGGAAAGAGGGAAAACCTCATGGGAAAACACCCCCCTCAAAGTACAATGCATACAAAATGAAGAAGGAACAAAAGAATTTGCTGAGAAATTGTTCCTTTCACTCCAAGACGATCGCGTAGGAAGTAGAATTTTTTCTCAGTAAATGTCTTGGTGAAGATTTCTATAGTCTGTTCGACGAATGGACAGTACTACAAATTGATGATCCTGTCATGTACCAACTCTCTGATGTAATGCATATGGATCACAATGGTCTTGGTCTATTGCCGCTGCATTGGGTCTTCACAAAAATTGAGATTACTCTGATTGTCACACCAAATGATATTCAGATGATGAAACTAGATGCCAAACTCAATGAGGAAGTTCTAAAGACAAAGTGTCTGAATAATGGCGTTGACTACTCCTATGTAATCGGTCTCTGCTGACGATAGAGAAATAGTGGACTGATTTTTTCTCGACCAATTGTAACATCCTCGACCACCCAGGCTGAGCCATGCTACTTCGGAAAACTCTATGGTACCATATTGTAACATCCCCAACATCCAACTGGGCTATGCCATGTAAAATTTGTATGCAAATTAAACATATACACACAAAACATCTTGCAGAACTATATATATATAAATTAACACACAATTGACACTTATCTTGGTAAGAATATCACCAACTGTGTGCGTACCTTCCACGAACCTCCCAGCCTTAGACCATGCTGCTCATCACTCTTAGCAGTGGGTCACCCCCACGCTGGGACTAAACTCCACTCGAGTAAAGGGATTCCTAACTAGGCTGATGTATCTCAGAAAACATGAAAGACTCTGTCAAGGTGACAGACTCTTGAGTACATTTAATCAAGATGTCTGGTTGTGTAGCACAATTTCTTGAAAAATGATTTGTCACGACTTGGACCAAAAGGGATCCCAATAAAAACTCAAGTTATCGGAGCACTCCTAGGTAAGTTTTATTTTCACTTGCTCCCTTTTCACTATTTGAATTGGTTTATTGATTGGTTCTTTTAGGAACTAGTTGATTGAAAACAAAAGAGATTGTTGTAATGCCGTCTCGACATTTTCATCATTATGTACGACTTGAACACATATTGAAACCCCCTTGCAAGTGTTTGGTATTTAGAAGTGGTAATATATAACTAATTAAGTCAAATGCCACCTAAAGTTGTGCCTACTATGTTGACCTAAACATTTATATGTGCATTGGTTAGCATGTTATGTTAGCGCTAACTTCTTTTTGTCTATGATAATTTATGTTGACTAGTAATTGATGTCAACTTGTGCATTTAGATATTGTCATGAGAGTAAAAATATGACTAAATAATCCTAAATGTATATCACTTAACCTACAAATTTTTTATTATAATGCATGTGGATTTATTTTAAGATAATGTTTTAATATCAATTTATGGATTACAATTGGGATGAATAGCCCAAAAACATTAACATTATTGTTTATTTGTTATTCTTTAATTATTTTAATTTTTTAAATGTGTTATTCTAGTACATGTAGCATGCATAACATAGTGTCCCCGAGGTGTAGGACAGTCGGTGATGGAGTGTGTTGTTAAGGCACTCCGTGATGTTAAAGTCACTGGTTCGAAACCTGCGAGGACAAAAAATCCATCCATGTTAAGGGTTAGTGTGGCTCAGGCCAGGTGTGATCCCCAAGTGATTTTGATGGCTTAGATGCCCCTGAGTCATGGTTTCTCAGCCATAGGCTAGTCCCGTAGGTCATGGACAAACTAGCAAAAAAAATAAACATGCAAAAAATATATTTATCATAAAGAGAGACTAATATATGTAGAAATATACATAATATGTATTAGGATGAATTTATGCATTATTATTATAAATTATAAATTTAAATAGGAAATATATTATAGGTGTTTAAAATATGGTCCTTACAAACAAAAATAAGAAAACTAGGGTTTTTTAAATGCTCAGTGTTAACTTTTTAGCAAGGAGCGAGTGATATCCCACTATATAGAATACCAAGCATGTTTGATAACAACGATCTAAATGAGGAGAAAAATTAAATTAGTGAGACTTTCATATAGTTGAATATTTAACACAAGTTTTTGAGAGTCAATAAAGTGTACTACAACTTGACATTGGTGACCCAAAAAATCATGAACTAACATATCAATGATTAACCATGATTAAGTTCCTTGCATCATATTGTTGGGTTTTTACAAGCATGCATCCTTTCAACATAATAGTGAAGTAATTGCGATAAAATCCAATTGAAATCTCATATTACAACGAGTTCCTATATAAAACAAATCTAATGAATGGACCACATAATCAAAGAGGTCCAACTAATTACATAGTTGCACCTCGCTTGAATCATTGGCACCTATCATGGAACAATTTTACTTAGTTGCACCTTGTTTGAACCATTGGCACCTACCATGGTATCTCTTGACCATCACAAGCTAAGAATTTTCCATTGTCACATTTTTTGGCACCATTGATAATACTAAGCAACTTTTGTACAAAGAACACTTCTGTAAAAAAGTTGTTTGGAATAATATTATGTTGGAATGGATTTTAAATATAAGTGTCCACTGTTCCAGGGTGTAATAATAAGCATAAGATTGGGTCCTTTCATCACTCAAATTCCAAAGATATGTTCTTGGTCACTTCACATTTGTTGACAAAATTAATATTTCTTCACTAAAAAACACTGAAAGAAAAGTTTAAAAGGCATCAACACGATAAAGTAACTTGTTTCGAACTACAATGAAATTAAAATACCACATTAGGTCATGTCTTAAACCATTCAAGTCAAAAATCAAGGAAAACACTCAATTACATTTTCAAATGGATTTAAAATGTTTTCTCATATAATGAGATATAAATATACAAGTTTAATAAAGTTAAAATCTATAGAATTGTTTGTGAATATGTAAATTTGAAATCAGATTATATCATATAATATTCAATCATATAACTACATTATTATTGTGGGAAATTTAGGTCAATTCAAGAACGATCTAGTTGGATCAAGTTGGGGCATGTGGGATGCACAATAGATCAAGCTAGATATGAAGTAGACCAAGAATATCCATCAAGTAATTTTGTCAAATTCAATTAGAAGTCTAGTTAGTTGGAAGATATTAGTATTTTGAGCATAGATATATTCTTAGTTAGGGATCTAATACTATTCTATTCATGGACTTGTTGAGCTGTAGATATATAAATAAGAAGCTCCTCCATAGTGTAATTGTTGTTGGAAGTGCTATTAAGCTATTGGAACACAACTTTTTTCTTGTCTATTGTCCAAAGCTTTGTGGAATGGATGTTAAACCTTGTTGAAAGGTGGAAAAATTCTTGGTGCATATTAGTTAGTCTTTATTGCAGGTTTGGATTGTCAAAGTCGTATTTGGCGCCATACAAGAGTAATGTTGCTACAATGGAAAAGTTATTCCTAAACCCTTTTTGTTATATTGTTTTAATGAGAAAGAATATTTCTCTATATTTCTTGAGAACAAAATCATAGTTTGATATCTTTAGGAAAATAACACTCTCAAATTGACTTGTAGGTGGTACGATTCTTGAACAGCCCTCCCTTCCCAATTTTTTGATATTTGGCTCGCTAAATCTAGGGCCTTTTGGATCTTGTTTTGAAAGCCTAATTTGCTTACATATCTTCTTAATAATCACTCCTTAAGTTTGCATGCTTGACCCCATATCCCAAACAAAGCAAGGCACTGGATTCTTCCCTTTCAACCGGCCTTAAAATCTCAAAATCTCATTTTTTTTAGCAATTTGTAAATTGGAACAACAAATAACCATAAATCAAATTGCAAATTCAAGAGAAATTTACATTTTGATTTCATATATCAAGTTTGGCTCTTTGATTTGAAGAAAATCACCAATTTATATCCTTAAAACCCTAATTGATTTGTTTGTTTTAGCCAATGTTATTAGAACTAGACCAAAATGGTGGAATTGGCCGGTCTGACCAGATTTGGACCAAAATCGGCCCAAATTGTTGACTCAAAGCGTTTTTGGCCGATTTAGTACCGAACCGACCAGTTCCATACAACACCATATGATGTGACTAAGGACCACTGAAATCCAATTAAAAAAAAAAAACCAATATTTTAAAAGATGTGTATCGAACTGACCAGTTCTATATAATACGATATAGTTAGGGACCATCAAAATCGAATTAAAAAAAAAACAATAAATTAAAAGACAGGTTGCCTAATAACTAGTCTTAGGGCCCTACTAACACTATTTAAAGAGGTCCCCACCCCCTCCATTTCACCCACCCTAGTAAATAATGCCAATATTAAATTCTTAAAGTAAAAGTGACATTCTCCTTTGATTTCATTTTCATGCCTTAAATTTTTGTGAAGTTTTCACAACGAACCTAGCTAGTAGAAAATCAACACACAAAACTTGCAAGAGAGAAGAGAAGAGAGTATAATGAAAGAATTGTAATAATTGTTGTGTAAAATGGTAAAATATACATGATATACTCTACATGGCTAAGTGAAT
Source organism: Picea mariana (assembly GCA_032191745.1). Classification (NCBI taxonomy): domain Eukaryota; kingdom Viridiplantae; phylum Streptophyta; class Pinopsida; order Pinales; family Pinaceae; genus Picea; species Picea mariana. Next base: position 63,229 of record JASDQU010014168.1, read on the forward strand.
TTACCATAGTAGTGGTCTAGAGAGATCTAGACACTCAGTGACAGAAACTGAAGTAATCTGCCACCTAGTCGTAGTTAACCGATCCATGCAATCATCGGTTAATTGATTCATACGTGTGGAAGTGAGAGAAACACATGAAACTGTTAGTGAAAAAAACCGAGGTTTCCATGCATGAGTGAATTCCACTAGTCTAACTGAGTGTAACTGAATCTAAACTGAAGAGGAGCGCTCTATTTTGTAGGAGAATATTCTCTAGACAAAATATTTTCATATAAGGAAGCACTCTCAACATTGGACTATCAACCTTGGAAAATAATTACTTAGGTGAGTGTGTAATATCTCCAACACCCCTCTTGAACACTACTAGGGTGTAAATGATGAATGGGTTCTGAAAACCAAGCTCATATTAGGTACCCATTGTACAATGCATCTAAGAATGAAGCACTAAGAATATAGAGGAAAGAGGGAAAACCTCATGGGAAAACACCCCCCTCAAAGTACAATGCATACAAAATGAAGAAGGAACAAAAGAATTTGCTAAGAAATTGTGCCTTTCACTCCAAGATGATCACATAGGAAGTAGAATTTTTTCTCAGTAAATGTCTTGGTGAATATTTCTATAGTCTGTTCGACAAATGGATATTGAAAATTGATGATCCTGTCAAGTACCAACTCTCTGATGTAATACATATGGATCACAATGGTCTTGGTCTATTTCCACTGCATTAGGTCTTCGCAGAACTTGAGATTACTCTGATTGTCACACCAAATGATATTTAGACGATGAAACTATATGCCAAACTCAATGAGGAAGTTCTAAAGCCAAAGTGTTTGAATAATGGTGTTGACTACTCCTATATACTCGGTCTCTGGTGACGATAGAGAAATAGTGGACTGATTTTTTCTCGACCAATTGTAACATCCTCGACCACCCAGGCTGAGCCATGCTACTCCAGAAAACTCTATGGTACCATATTGTAACATCCCCAACATCCAACTGGGCTATGCCATGTAAACTTTGTATGCAAATTAAACATATACACACAAAACATCTTGCAGAACTATCTATCTATCTATCTATCTATCTATCTATCTATCTATATATATATATATATATAACTTAAAATAGACAAAACCATTCTGTAAATGCACAGATTCATACATAAATAACAGTAAACATATACATGCATCATATAAATTAACACACAATTGACAGTTATCTTGGTAAGAATATCACCAACTGTGTGCATACCTTCCACGAACCTCCCAATCTTAGACCACACTGCTCATCACTCTTAGTAGTGGGTCACCCCCGCGCTCGGACTAAACTCCACCCAAGTAAAGGGATTCCTAACTAGGCTGATGTATCTTAGAAAACATGAAAGAATCTGTCACATGTGCCAACTTAAACTAACATCCTACATTCCGTCATTCCACACATGCTTGTCCCACCCTCAGAAGTGTGCCCCTTATCTTCTCAACAGTCCCTCGACTACCCCACTTCCTTTCTGGGGCTTCAGCAACAGGACAGACAGGAAGTCTCAGAGCCCTGTAGTTGTAGTTTAGCACCTTCGAGAAATCAATTCCCAACAATTCTCTCACCTAGAGAGAAATTTCTCACGGGCCTGACAACTCACCTCTTCAGTATCCCACAGTCCTGACAACCCACTTCTTTAGTCTATCTCCCAAGCTAACCAAGTACAAAAATATGTATGGGTACCGATACAGGTTCATGTATAGTGACAGGAAGGTACCAAGGACAATTGAATGAGTGAGTGAATGATGATGGAAAGAATGGGAAAATTAACTAAGTGCAAACTATCAGTATGCATGTTCCCAACTTGACACTTGTCATGTTGGGAGCTACTTTGGCCTACTTGTCCCCATCCTTAGAACTTAATATAAAATAATTATCCATACTTTATACTTTAAGGAATATTAATATAATATTCCCTTCTGGATTAAGCTCCATAACTTAGCCCTTTTCCTTAACTTTTAGCCTCCCCCCCTTTCCCTAACTAGTGGATTTTAGTCCCCCATACTCTTTTATTGTGGTTGGTCTACACGCATCGATGTATTTTATATTAATGATAAGACATATACAAAAATAGTCTCATTGGCCTTTAGCGTCTAGTCTCTCCAGTCTAATTCAACACATAAGCCTCTTAGATTATAATAACTAGCTCACAAACCTATAAAACACAAAATATACACAAAGGCTCTCTGGCCTCAAAATCACGTGCACTTAAGTTTGTTGCGCGCGATATCCTGGAATGTGCATACTTCATAATTTTAGTGCGTAGTAAATGTGTGCACTATACCATGGAAGGTGCATACAAAAATGATGTCAAAACATCTCACTAGCTTTAGTACATTTGCATTTACATTTACAAGTGGGTTCGACTTAGGGGTATTACAATCCCCTCCCCTCATTTATGCACTATCCTCAGTACATTATGTACACATATCAACAAGATTTCCAAAATCTTAAAAAATATGCGGGTATTCAGCCAGCATTTCATCCTCATGCTCCCAAGTAGCGTCCTCAGGACTTTACTAGGTCCATTGGACCTTTACAATCCCTATGGATCGATTCCAGAGCTGTTTGAATTTCTGGTCCAGAATGCGTACTAGATTCACTTAGATAACACCTTCTTGCTCCACCTGAATCACATTCCAATCAGTTACATGATTAGCATCATGCATATATTTCTTGAGCAATGATACATGGAATACATTATGAATAGACATAGATGCAGGAAATGCAATCATATAAGCTACTAGACCAATCCTCTCTAGGATTTCAAATGGTCCACAATATCTAGCTGCCAACTTGGAACAGTTTCCCAACTTCAATGAACTTATGTTGGCCTTCACTTTCAAGAATACATGGTTCCCCACTTTAAATTCCCTGTGAGTTCTTCCCTTATCAACATAGATTTTCTTCCTATCTTGGGAAGCCTTTCATTTTTTTTTTCAAAATTTTCTCCTCCATTTCCCTGAGTAAATCTGGCCCAACCACTGCTCTATATGTTGGGTTATTCCAACTTACTAGTGTGTTGCACCTTCTACCATAAAGTGCCTCAAATGGGCTCATATTTAGAGATGCTTGGTACCCAATGTTATAACCAAACTCTACAAAGTGTAGGTAGTCTTCCCATTTTGATGGTTTATCCATCACATATATCCTCAACAAATCCTCAATCACTTGATTCACCCTCTTTGTTTTTCCATCTGATTCTAGATGATAAGTTGTACTAAAATTCAAATTTGTTCCAAATCCATTAAATAATCCCTTCCAAAAATTTGAGGTAAATTTTGGATCTCTGTCAGACACAATTGTCTTGGGTATACCATGTAATTGAGCAATTTATCTCATATAAACATCAACAATGTTGGCTTCCTTGTGAGTGAGCTTAACTGGAATAAAATGGGCAACTTTAGTAAGCTTATCCACCACTACCATGATATAATCATGTTGCTTGTTTGTTCTGGGTAGTTTGGTGATGAAATCCATTGTTAAAACTTCCCATTTCCACTCGGGAATGGGTAATGGATGTAGCAAACTAGCTGGGTGTCTATTCTCAGCCTTTACCTTTTAACATTCTAAACAATTGACAATAAAATCAACAACTTCTTTCTTCATTCCTGGCCAATAATATTGGATTTTGACAGCTGCAATAGTTTTTTGATAACCTGGGTGCCCAACATAAGGTACATTATGCATTTCTCTCAATATCATATATTTCAATTCCTGGGAATTTGGTACATAAATTCTTCCCCTGTATATGATAATTTCATCATTTTCTAGCTTATAGTCTTCAATTTTCTGCTGCAAATTACCTTGTTGTAATTTTGCCACTAATTCCTTGTATTGCAAATCTGATTTTGCAGCCTCCAAAATTATGTCTTTCAAATCTGATCGGTACATGCTAATGGTTGTAGCATGCAACTCATGCACTCTTCTACTGAGTTCATCAACCACTTTGTTCTCTTTCCCCTTGATATGCTTTATATCAAAGTCATATTCACTATTAAATTCTAACCATCTTCTTTGCCTAGCATTTAGAGTTGGTTGATCAAATAAATATTTCAGACCATTATGGTCTATCCTCAACTCAAACCTTTTCCCCATGAGGTAGTGCCTCCACTTCCTCAAGGCATGCACTATGGATTCCAACTCCAAATCATGAGTGGCATAGTGCCTTTCATGCTCCTTCAACTTCATTGATTCATAACATACAACAAACCCATTTTGACCAAGGACTCCACCAAGTCCTTCTTTACATGCATCGATGCATACAATGAAGTCTTCATTTGGATCCGCAATCCTTAGTATTGGAGAAGTTGTTAATAATTGCTTCAAGTGTTGGAAACTCTTTTCACAATCCAATGTCCATTGAAACTTCACACCCTTCTTTTGCAAGGAAGTTATTAGGTGTACAATCTTTGACAATCCTTCAATAAATATCCTATAGTAGAATGCAATGCCCATGAATGATCTAACCTCTGTAACATTCTTTGGAGCTGACCATCCTCTAATGGATTCTATCTTCTCAGGATCCACTGCTATCCCATCCTCTGAAATGATATGCCCCAAATAATGAATTTGCTTCTGATAAAATGAACTCTTGCTCAATTTGGAATACAATTGATGCTCCCTTAATACTTTTAATACAATCCTCAAGTTTTTTTCATGCTCTTCCTCTGACTTAGAATATATAAACTGTCATCTAAAAATACAATGACAAACTTATCTAAGCATTCTCTGAAAATACCATTCATTAGACACATGAAAACAACTGGTGCATTTGATAACCCAAATGGCACCACTGTGAACTCATAATGACCATACCTTGTTCTGAAAACAGTCTTGCAAATATCTTCTTCTTTAATTATTACTTGATTATAACCTGACCTGAGATCAATCTTGGAGAATATTTTTGCATCTTTCAACTGATCAAAGAGGTCATCAATACTTGGTAAAGGATACTTATTCTTCACAGTTACCTTGTTCAACTTCCTAAATTCAATGCAAAGTCTCAATGTTCCATCATTTTTCTTCACAAATAAAACTGGGGCACCCCAAGGTGACACACTTGGGCATATATACCCCTTTTTCAGGAGCTCTTCCAGTTGCATTTGAAACTCCTTCAATTTTGGTGTACTCATCCTGTATGGAGTCTTGGATACTGGAGCTGCTCCAGGCATCAAATTTATGGAGAAATCAAGTTCTCTTTTAGGGGCTAAACTGGTTATTTCCTTAACCACATCTTCAAAATATTTTAGGATTGCATAATATTAAATATTAGACACTCTATCTTTAGGTGTTTCCTACATATGAGCTGCAAATATTTGACACCCTTTTCTGTAACATTTCTTCAGCTGCAATGCTGAAATTCCTATGATGGTTACTGCCCTAGGAATTCCCTACACTATCCTTAGCTTCTCTTCCTCATCCAAGAAAGTGAATGCCTTGTTATGATAGTCTAGGATAGCATGACATTGGTCCAACCAATCCATCCCAATTAGAAAGTCATAGGAACCTAAAGGCAAGATGTTCAAATCTTCCCTGGTGTTCAGTCCATTCATGTCCATAAGACATGAATTAACCATCTCATTAACTTTACTTTTGTCTCCAGTAGCTAGCTGCACCAATCAATATTTTCCACGCTTTCTTCTTGAAAAATGCAAAATTTCCACCATCTTAGGATCTATATAACTATGACTAGCTCCTGAATCAATTAAAATAGTAATGGTTTGGTTGTTGATCATACCTTCCACTTCAATCATATATGGTTGATACTCTGCTTGTTTTTTGTCTAGGGATGCATATATCCATGGTACATTTCTACCCATGTCCTCCACTATTTCATCTTGTTGTACATTGTGAACATTCCTCACTTTTTCACCTCTATGAGGGCATCCTCTAAACATATGATCTCCTTTACAACCCCAACATTGAATAGGTGGGTGCCTTGGCCTTTGACCCCATGTCTCAATCGTTCTGGGTTCTCTAGAAGTTGGTTGTCCCTGAGGATTATTTCTGAAGAATGGTGGCTTAGTTCCCTTCTTCCTCTGATCCACATTGAATTTCTTCTTGTCTTCCAAATATTTTTGGAAAGTTGGCCCTGATTTTTGTTGATCATATAGGCATTTAGCTCGCCTTATGGTCTCCTCCAATGTTTTGGGATCATCATATTGTATTTTTTCACTGATGAATGATGGCAATCCACTCGAATACCTTTGAATCTTAATTGTCTCATCCTTGATGAAAGAAACATACTTCAACAGTTCTAAAAACCTTCTTTCATATTCATCTATGGACATACTTCCAAGCTTGAGTTCAAAGAACTGTTTCATTTTCTTATCATAGTATCTCTTAGTCAAGTATTTATTTCCAAAATACTTCTTGAATTCCTTCCAAGTAACATTTTTCTCTTAAATGTGTTGCACCTACACAAGTTGATCCCACCACATGGATTTCTTTCCTTTGAGTTGATAGATGGCAATTATTCCTTCTGCATGAGAAGAATAATTATGCAATTGAAAATACTTTCTCATGCCCAACAACCTTGTCTCTACATCTTCATCCTTCTTGTGCTCACCATCAAATTTAGGAGGTTTGATTTTATTCATTTCTCCTTGTAGCTCATCCACCCCAGACCTCTTATGCTTCCTGACAGGGGATGGAATTGAGATTCTATGTGCTCTCTTATTGGAATTCCTCAGGGAGTGATGGTTATGTTTGATAACACTTCTTGTTCTTCTTTTCTCATCAGGAGAGCCGTGACTTAATGATTTGCTTGAGCCACTCTCCTTATCTAATTTATTTTCTATTCTATTCAAGCTCTGCATTAACTTCATGTTGAAGTCCTCCTGCTGCTCCTTGGCTCTCATAAGCCTTTCATTATCACCTTTATGGCTTTGGACATCCTTCTACAAATTTTTAATGGTGTCTACCATATTCATGTTTTCATCCCTTCCTTCTCCATGTCCATTGGAGTTTGTTCCTTCAATTCCCGTATGGACATCCATCCCTCTGATATCATCTTCCTGGATATAAGACCATTGTGCATATTCCATTACTCCTGCACTCTGTGCTGATCATTATCTGATCTAGTTGTTTTTAACTTTGCAAAATGTGCAGCCAACAAAAATTTGTCAAGCTAACTGTTTCAACAATTTCATGAAAAATATGAACCATTCTGGTTCAATAATACATCAGAATTATTTCTTCTGATTTCCTAAAAAATTTATTTCCTAGATAAATTTTATGGGTGAATAATTATATTCTACTGTCCAATACCTTTCCAACACATGCTTCCATGCTCAATTCTGAGTCTTGAGCAAAAAGTTATGGTTATTTGAACATTGTCCATTAATTTTTCTGTTCACTCTTCAACTTGGTGCAATTGTGCATTGTAATTATTCATTTTTGCACCTATTCCATTAGAGTTTTAGTAGGATCTCAATTGGGTTTCTTAAAATACATATTTTGGACAGTCTTTCCAAGTTTCACCTTTTTCTGGGTTCTGAGATGCTAGTTATAGCCTGCCGAAGTTCTAGGCCAAATTGTGTGTTTGGTCTAGAATGCTACAGGTATCTTCTTTGCCATCTTAAACATTTTTAACATGCCCATAAATTTAATTCATCTCTAGGAATGTCTTCTATGGTTCAATAACTTTCCATTTACTACTCTTGTTCCTCAATCTGATTCTGAAGCAGAAAGTTATGGCCCTTCAAAGTTAGTTGGGTCTTAAAATTTACTCTCCACTGTTTGTCCTGTAACTTCCTCATAAAATCTTCATTTGACGAACTATTTACACCATTAGAAATCCCTATATGAGCTCTTTAATTTGAGATGCAGAGACGAAGTGTATCTTATTACAATTTTTTCTTGTGGTTTTTGAGTAACTAAAAATGTTGTTAAGGGCCTCAAAAATGCACTGCAAAAAGATGACCTTCAAACAGTATAAAACGTTGCAGAAATTCATTGGTTTTCTGCTCTTGTACACCATCCAAATGACTTCGGGCACACAAATTTCAACCTGTACATCCATATTTAGCATGCGTAGCAACACCATAAGGTAGCGCATGCTCCACACACCAATAAACAATGTGGATCACTTCTCTATCGCACCAATAATTGGTGTGCACTACTTTTGTGTCGCGCGCCAATATTCACCGCACACAATTTTGGTTCATGCACTATGACCTATTGTGCACAATTTTTGTGTTGTGTGCTAATATTCTGCATGGATTTTAATCTACGCATTGCACCATACCAAAGTTTAGTATGTCCCCACCGTGCACCAGTACTACGTGTGCACCATTAACTAAACTATCGTGCGACAGCATATACCCACATTGCGCGCGCACCAATAAAGTTCCTTTGCGCTCTATCAATACTGCGCACACCACACACACCATTATTATGCGTGTGCACAATGCACGTGTCAGTATTATGCATGTGCCACTCAATTCACACCGCACAATGCTAAATTTAGTGTGCACACCCGCACGCCAAAATTTTCCACACATTACCACTCTATATCGCACAACACCAAAATTAAGTGCGCACACCCGCGCACCAATATTTTTCACGCATTACCACTCTGCACTACACAGAGCCACATTTTAAGTGTGCACACATGTGTGCCAATATTTTTTGCTCAATGCCACTCTGCACCACGCAGCGCCAAATTTTATCACATGCACCCGCACACCAATATTTTTCCGCGCAATGCCATTCTGCACCGCGTAACGCCAAATTTTAGCATGCACACCTGCACACCAATATTTTTACATGCAATGGCACTCTGCTTCTCACAATGCCAAATTTTATCTCGCTCACCTGCAAGCCAATGTTTTTCCACGAAATGTCATTCTGCACCGCGCAACGCCAAATTTTAGCACACACACCCGCGTGCCAATATTTTTCCATGCAATGCCATTCTACACCGCACAACGCCAAATTTTAGTACATGCACCCATGTGTAAATATTTTTCCACATATCATAAGCTTTTTAATGTGCATCATGCATTTTTAGTGTGCCCATCGACACACATTCATTTTTATGCACATTAATTCCTTGTGAATTCCACTGCAGAAATTGGGGCTTTTGCCAAACTTTTTCCCAATTTTCACCATAGATATTCTGCAACTATGAAATTTGTTCAATTTCATCCTGATAACAACAATTCAACCTCTGCAACAACAAATCGTTGTTGGTTGACATTTATGGAACAAATTTTTCCCAAACTCAATTCATGAATTGAGAATTTTAATCAACTAATCTCACTCCATATGTCATGGCTTCACTGTAACTTCAAATTCAACCAATTCCAAGTCTAAATTTGCTATAACATATATTAAATCAAGAATATCTCACCACTTAGCCAAATTTCTCAATTTTCCCATGAATTTAATAACATAAATTGGGGATTTTTCCCAATTCCATGTCGTTGCTTATAAATTTTACCATGGACGATCTGTAACTTGAAATTTGGCCACTTTGAAATCAATCCTCTATGGAATTTCACTTCAACTCAACTCACTCGGCCCATCTAGGATCAGTGTTTAAAACTGAAGCTCTAATACCATATTGTAACATCCCTGACCACCTAGGTCGGGCCATGCTACTCCAAAAAATGCTCTGGTACCATATTGTAACATCACCAACATCCAACTGGGCTATGCCACGTAAAACTTTCTAAACTGTATGAAAATTAAACATATACACACAGAAACTCTTGTGAAACTTTATATATATAAAACGTAAAACAGACAAATACATTATGTAAATGCACAGATTCATACGGAAATAACAGTAAACATATACATGCAACATATAAATTAACACACAATTGACACTTATCTTGGTAAGACTATTATCAACTACGTGCAGACCTTCCACAAACCTCCCATCCTTAGACCACACTGCTCATCACTCTTAGCAGTGGGTCACCCTTGAACTGGGACTAAACTCCACCTGGGTAAAGGGATTCCTAACCAGGATGACGTATCTCAGACAACAAGAAAGATTCCGTCATAGGTGCCAACCCAAACTAACATTCTACAGTCCCTCATTCCCCACATGCCTTTCCCACCCCAAGAAGTGCGCCCATTCTCTTCTCAACAGTCCCTTAGATGCCCCACTTCCTTTATGGGGCTTCAACAATAGGCCAGACATGAAGTCTCAGAGCCCTATAGTTGTAGTTTATCACCTTTGGGAAATCAAATCCCAACAATTCTCTCACCTAGAGCGAAATTGCTAATGGGCCTAACAACTGTCCTCTTCAGTATCCCACGGGCCTGACAACCCGCTTCTTCAGTCCAGCTCCCAAGCTAATGAGGTAAAAAAATAGGTATGGGTATGGATACAGGTTCAGGTATAGTGACAAGAAGTTACCGAGGACAACTGAATGAGTGAGTGAATGATGATGGAAAGAATGGGAAAGTGAACTAAGTCCAAACTATAAGTATTCATGTTCCCAAATTGACACTTGTCATGTTGGGAGCTACTTTGGCCCACTTGTCCCCATCCTTAGAACTTAGGATAAAATAATTATCCATACTTTATACTTTAAGGAATATTAATATAATATTCCTTTTTGGCTTAAGCTCCATAGCCTAGCCCTTTTCCTTAACTTTTAGCCCCCCCCCTTTCCCTAATTAGTGGAGTTTAGTCCCCCATACTTTTTTATTGTGGTCATTCTACATGCAATGATGTATTTTATATTAATGATAAGACATATACAAAAATAGGCTCACTGGCCTTTAGCATCTAGGCTCTCCAGCCTAATTCAACACATAATCCTCCTAGCTTGTAATAACTGGCTCACCATCCTATAAAACACAACATATACAAAAAGTCTCCCTGGCCTCAAAATTGTGCGCACTTAAGTTTGTTGTGCACGATATCCTGGAATGTGCACACTTCATCATTTTAGTGTGCAATACATGTATGCACTATGCCATGGAAGGTGCATACAAAAATGATGCCAAAACAACTCACCAGCTTAAGTACACTTGCATTTACATTTACAAGTGGGTTCGGCCTAGGAGTATTACACCAACAAATGGGACCGAAACCGAAATGAAGCATGTAGAAGTGGACTTGCAATCGGTGCTATCATCAACCTAATCAGAATCGGTGAAGCTCATGAGATCCAATGCACAACCTGTTGCATTCTGGATCCCATAACCTGTGGTTCCCTGAGCATATCTGAGGATGTGCTTGGAATCCTTCCAGTGTAGCTCATGTGGATCTTGCATGTACCTTGATGCAAACCTCCTATGGGCTCATGCAACCTCTCGACCTAGGATCTTCCTATGGAATTGAATTATCTCTCGGATACCTACTGGATCCTTCCCAAATACACACAGGCCCCTTAATTTCCATTCTCATTCCCCATAAAAATTCCACTGAGGTGCTTATTCTAAGCCCCTTTCCCCTCAGAATTGAACCACAAGCGTTATCCCTTTTCTTCTCGATAGAACTGTACATGACCATGACTAGAATCAAGCGTTGGCCAAAAAAGGAACTATTTAGATCTCTGAGACTCTGACACTCTGTAGGATTCACCAAACTCAACACTCCAATCTCCTTGAGTGGTTACCAGCTGAATTCGATCATAAAGAAATGTGACCAATGGTTGTAGGTCATACCTTATCCTTCCTTTTTCCTATTGGACCTTTTCAATGGCTAGATCTGACGATTGGCATGAGTTCTTCTTAATCCACGATCTAGGGTGGATAAGCACTTCAGGACTCCGGGCTTCGGAGCTTCGAGATTTCTTCGCTCCAAACATCCTCGACCCAATTTTCTCAGATTGCCGAACCTCCGAACTGCTAAAGGGCTTGAAGATCTACGACCCACACTTTACTACGTGATCTATAATTGAGGTTAATTCAGAGCTCTGGGCTTCAGTGGATTTATCCTCCTGAAAACACAAGAACCAAAATGTCTCGGAGTGTCGAATCACCGAACAGTGAGATCTATGACTCACGTTCCTTGTGCTCATATCCAATAGCTCGGACCTAACCTCCTTCGATGTGCGCTCTCCTCTGGTCTAGGATTAATTCGACGGCCCAGATATAATCTTGTAGCCCAAATCAACGACTGCTGTAGTTTCCTCCTCCGCGGCTCTACTTCCCTTCAAAAAGGAATTTTCTCAAGGTTTTCAAAGGATTGGCCTTTGTCTTCTCTTCCCGCAGGACCTACTTCTTGGTCTCTGCTTGCACTCTATGGAAAATTATCCCTCTTGAGTTTGGAACTTGTAATAAGTTTTCTGGCGCACACTTGCGCTATCCCTCTCGAGCGTTGAACTCCTCAACTTCAAAGGGCTCGGTCCTTTGTTCTTCCAAATGACTCCTTGTGCCCTCTTAGCACTCCCGCTATCTCTCCCAAGCTTACAAACACAGTCAAAATGTTCCTTCAGCACCATTCGGGCACTTCGTGTTCTTCCTCCCAAGATTTTACCAACACTTTGACAAAGTGTTGGCTTCATGCACTACTTGCACTGACCTTCCCTTGATCTTTTACACTTCTCTGAGTGTAGGAGCACTCCTTGCGCTCGCTCTGTGCACTCTTTTAACTATCCCTTCTGAGATTAACTGATTCTGGTTTTCTCACTTGGCATGCTCCTCATAGAACTCTTGATAGAGTTCTAGTGCACTCCTTGCACTGGATTTTCATATTTCTCCAATAACTCTAATGTGCACTCCTTGCACATCCTTGAGAGCCCAAAACACTTAGAAATCCACATAGATAGGGAATTCTATCTATTCCTGCAAAGAGAACATAAGTTCACTCATGGAATTCATAAACACGCATAGATATTTAGAAAAAAAAACAGTCAACCACACATATAATACACGCAGAGATACATGTGCAGGGAAATCTGCTTTTCTATTAAATATGAATTCTTTACAGGGTTTACAATGTTTACAATACTGGACTACAACAAAGTCTTAGTTATTCTCTCCTCTTTTCTTACTCTATCATCTCAATACATTTGTCTTTTTTCAAAAGAGGGGCTTCTCGAGCCTTCTTCACCTAATACATTAAATTACATTTAATTTTCAACTCATCCGGATTGGATCTAATATCTTCGATTTACTATGCCATTAAGGTGATTTACATGCAACTTGTACAAATATAATGGCTCTACCCTCCTCGATCCTTTACAATATTAATTACATTAAATTTCAGTATTTAAAACCAAAATGAGAAGGTTGGCACTTCTCTCTCCTCGGTATCTACTGCATCCTTATGCATTGTTTCATTGGCTGCTAACGTGTTATTGAGTAGGAGTGATGCTCCTAAATCATACTCCCCTGTTGAAAAAATCATGAGCTCTTGCTCATGGCTTCTCTGTTGCTGCTGTTGAGATCCTCTAGGGTCCCAAACTTCATTTTGGAGCTGCCCACATGCTCCTCTTATTTTCTATATTTGTTGTTGTCCTACTGTTACTGCAGGTTCTCCTCCTGGTCTCCAAATTTTATGTTGCAGTGCTCCATTTAGCTTGCCACTATAGTCTCCTCTTGTTAGCATCCATATGTTTCTAATTGTCTTCTTTGTTTACTTCAACATTAGCCTCCTTATCTCCTCAATATCCTTGTCCAACTTGTCTATGGGTTGGCTTCTCTCATGTAGTCTACTCTGCTGCTACATCTCCTCTCCTACCTCAATCTCCAACTTGGATTGTTGGATGAGCCTCCTCTAGGTTATTACTATTTCTCCTAGGGATTCCAATTCTTCATATAGATCAAAGGAAAGATCATTCTAATCTCCCATGCTGACTTCATCACTTGTGGCATTGTCTTGCCATTCCTATGCAGACTCCAATTCTGCAACAATATTTTCCTCATCTCCTCCTTCTAAGACAACTCCTTTAGGTTGTTCATCTTTAGATTCTATGGGTTGTTGCTCATCCATCTCCTCTGAAAAATGTATTTCTGCCAAGTCCTCTATACCTCTTTCATCCACTTTGGCTGGCATAAGTCCAGCTACTCCTCATGCTAGAATTCTTCACCATTGAGACATGCATCAATGATTTCCTTCTGCTGCAACACCTCCATATTTTCCTCCTCTGAGAGGTATTCATCATTCCATTCAATTATGTAGTCGTCATCAAAGCTTATGATAATCATATAAAGTTGTCCTTCCTCCACTTCCTCTTGTTTCCTTTGGCCATCATCATGGGACAATTCTTCTCTTTTGTCTTCTCTTTCTGCAAAAATTTGTTTCTGTAGCTGTCCTTGAGCATTCTCTTGGATCACAACCATGTGGGCCTTCTCCTCTTCCTTGACAGTCTCTGTTGGTTGTCCTTCTTCCTATGCACCTGAAATTACACACGAATTGTTAGTTTTAAAATCATTTGGCCCCATGGCCTCTTCTTATTCTGGTGTCTCCTGCACCATTTCCTCACAAAAAAGAGCCCCTACAAATCTCATTCCAAGGGATATGTTGATCCCTCCTATCATTAGAATGCAATGCTAATGATATTCTTCTTCCTCCTCCTCCTTCAGAGTTGAATTATTCAACTTCTCATCATCTTCATTCATGCAACTTGCACCCCCACA
>JASDQU010014168.1:106148-117994 GCA_032191745.1 Picea mariana
CAATTGGTTGGTATTAACATCAACCAAATTGTAGCATTTATGACTATCGTTGTACCCTACAATCACCAATTTTTTTCTCTTTGGGTCTAACTCGGTTCTATTCTCATTTGTAATCTAGACATAAGAAATATAACTAAAGACCTTAAGATCATTAGCTCTATACTTCCTCTTAGACCATGCTTCTGTTGGAGTCCTTTGCTTCATAACCATTGTTAGAGATTTATTCATCATGTATAATGTTGCGTGCTATCCCCATTTTGTGGGATAATTAAGGAGATGATGTCTCGAGGCCCTCAGGTTGTAGACATGGAGTATTGAGAGACAACCTAACCAATAGTTTCCACTTTCATAGACATGGACCCACCTCACCACCTTAGTTCTAGGTTCATCACGATGGTATCCACCACACCAGTGGGCCTCCAAAAGACATTGGGTCTTTCTCCATGAGGTACAATCTAGGTATTATGGTGAGTGTCATTTCAATATTTGAGGCATTTGAGTTTGTTACATCTATTACTACTTTTGATTATGTGGCGTTTGATTAGACATTTTGCTCTTTTCCCTGTTTCACTTTGGTGGTTGACATTGCACCCTAGTAAGTGGGTCACCCTTAGGGATAGGTCTATTATAGGGAGGTTCTTTTGATGAGTCATCATGCCACTCCCAACCATACTTTTCACTTTCTACATTCCATCCCCTCATCTCCTTACCTTTTGGGATTTTCGGGTGTACTGGCCCAAGAAGGGGTTGTCCCTCATTTCATGGGAAGAAGGGGATGAAGGACCAAAGGATTGTAGTTGGAAAAAGACAAAAGTCAATCATTAACCTTCTAGATACTCACCCACAGATCTAGAGGATAATCAAATGTCTCTCATAATAAACTGATGGGATCCGTAAAAGAATAACTAATAACAAAATGCCAACCAGGGTGGAGCATGTGTGGGCATTATTTTTATTTCTTAGGTAGAATCCCCACACATGTTTTCAACCTGGGGAAGAATGATGTGACTAGGGTAGAGTCAAGGTCGGCATAGTTTTTTATGCTTAGGTAGAATCCCCACCTTGGATTCAACCTGGAAACATCTTAAAAGAATAAAAAACAATAAATGGGCTTGGAAAATGGTTGCATTGAAAACAAAGGTGCAACACACCCTCTACAAAGGCACCCATAAATGAGACACTAAATCCCCTTGTATGTCTTGAACCCCATCCCCAAAAGTATTCTCTCCATCCATAACACCTCATCCACATAAATTAGAAGGAGGTCCCCTCGGGAAACACCCCTAAAATTGAGGTACGATTCAGTCAATAGGTCATTTTGCCAACCCTCTTATACCTAAA
This sequence comes from Picea mariana, assembly GCA_032191745.1. Classification (NCBI taxonomy): domain Eukaryota; kingdom Viridiplantae; phylum Streptophyta; class Pinopsida; order Pinales; family Pinaceae; genus Picea; species Picea mariana. Next base: position 107,490 of record JASDQU010014168.1, read on the forward strand.
CTTGGCAAATTGCATAGGGTCTTTGAGCATTGGTTTATTTTGACGAGGTGGTTTGGATGTACATGCTTACAATAATATTTTATTGATTTGATTTACTCATCATGATGCATTTGACTTGATATCCTTGGAGGGAGTATCTATTTGTCTTTGCAGGACCCAGTTGGTGGACAGTTTTGGAAGAACAAACCTAGCTTGGGCTTCTATGGGGCATGAAGCCCACATGTTGAATTCCAATGGCCCACATGTTGGGTGATGAATACATGCCTTTGGAGGCCTAGAAGACATCATAAAGGACCTAACCTAGCCCCTACCACCCAAACCATTTTCCTAAAAAGGCCAAAACGTCACCCTTAAGGGCTTCATGTCATAATAGGGCTAGGGTTTTGGTAGTGGTTGAGTACACTTGGCACATTTGAAGGAGAGAATCCTTGGATCATGGAGGAGAATGTTGTCTTGAATACACTTTGCCTTTGGAGGCCTAACACACTCATATCCTACTCCAACGACTTGCAAAATTGCCAAAACATCACCCTAGAAGGGTGAGCTCTTACTTTAGGGTTTAATTTATGTGCAAATTGTGAATTGAAAAAATATTGAAGGGTGACCCTTTATCTTGTGTTTTACCCTAAATTTTTTGGAAAAACTATGTTTATAACATTTTGTATAAATAGAGATCATTTGTATCTCATTTGAATCATAACTCTCCCATTGTGAGAAGTTTCCTAGCTGAAATTTGTGCCCTAGTTGGGAAATATCTATCTCTTTTTCTTGTGTTATGGTTTCTTTTTTGCTATTGGTGGAAGAAGTAGTGTGCTACCTCTCTTGGAGCTATTTTATTGCATTTTTGGTGGATTATCTTGGTAAAATAAGGTTTACCTTGTTGTTACTTGGACTAGGTAAGGAATCTATCTTATTTTTGTTTCATTGCTTGGTTACAAGTGTGATTTTCTATAATTTCTTGAGGAGTATAAGGGCTTACAACCTCACCATATCCATCATTTTTGTCTTGAAACAATTTTTTTCATAAGGTTTTACTAGGATAAGTAAAAGGGTTTACACCCTCCTAGTACTTCCTAGTTAACCTTGCTTTCCTTGGGGAGTAAAAGGGTTTACACCCCCAAGGATATAACATTGTTATCTCTTTAATGATTTGATTCCATAACCCAATAGCTAAAGCCACTAATCTAATTGCAATGGAGAAATAAAATCTTGCATTGGTTAACGTGAAAACTTAGGATTTTGAGATTGTCTAATTTGGAATCAATTCTATGCTCTATATGCTTGGTTGAGCCACTAGGGCGTCTCATTTTGCTAAGTACTTATTTCTTCTGTTGTAACATTTAATATAAATCCATTAGGGCTGCAGAAACCCTAATACAAATATTTTAATAACTCACAAACCAACCATTTGAAGTTGCTAAGAGTTTGATCCTATCCTCTACTAATCTCAACGCACTTTTTGGGTGGATTGTTGGCAAGTTTTGGTGATTGATTTCTTTGTTGTAACAACTTGTTTGATACAGCCATAAGGCTGCAATTATATCTCTGCAATACTAGTTTATTACAGCCTTATCTTGTTGCTAAAGTCTCATGCATTATTACTTGAGTAAAACTAATCATTGCTAGCTTGTCTCTTGCGATCTTAACTAGAATTTTAGCAACTTTATTTGCAGCTCTTATTACTATTTGTTGCTGATATATATTACTGTTTATTTTTGCAATTAGGGAAATCAAACTTAAATTTTTTGTCCAACATATTATTGGGCTTGTATCTTTGTTTTCCTTGTGTCTCGGGCAGGTATAATCACTTCTTAGCAAGTTTTGTATATTGTGGAACATCTTCTACCATCTACACGACTTTTTTCAATCTCTTCTTACCTTCCATCATTGACCTATAGGGGTGATCTTCATCATCTCTTCATATTCCATCCCATTTCCCCTAAGGTCACTGAGATTCCCTCGTTGAGTTGATTACTTCATCTCTAAAGTGGCGGGAATACCTATCTAAGGTGACAATGGGTAGGTGTTCTCTTAGTTGTCGCTATATTGTGGTTTGGGTCGGGTTTTTTCCAACCTACAACTTGTATGATAACATTGTGAACACTGCCTCAATCCAAAACCTATTTGGAACAAACATGTTCTATAACACACACATGGGCATCTTTGTGATTGTGCGGTTTTGCCTCTCAACCACTCCTTTGGGCTATGGAGTGTAGGGTGTGGTGAACTCTCTCTTAATCCCATGTTTATCAGAAAAGTTATTGAATTCTTTGGAATAGAATTCCCCACCATTATTAGACCTAAGAGTGGTAATGTTACAACCAAACTCTTTTTCTACTAAGGATTTGAACTTTTGAAACTCATTAAACACATCAAATTTTAGTTTAAAAAATTACAACAACATCTTCCTACTACAGTCATCAACCGAGATAAGGAAGTACTTGTCACGAATGATGGATGTCGTGTTCATTAGTCCATAAGCGTCTACATGAACCGGTTGAAGAACTTGTTGACTCATAATTCCTCACCTATCATAATAGCTTGCAAAGAGTTTCAAATATTATACATATTTAATAAAAAATTATAATTATAATAGGTGGGGTTCCATAGGAAAAACAATGAAATGTTTAAGGTTTCCGGTATCACACTTTCATTAAGCATCCGTGCATATGTTAGTTTCAATTTTGGGAGCATCAAAACTATGATGTCAATGACATAATGGCAGTCTATTAGGGTATTTAGTTCTATTTCAGTTCTTCTCTTAGAATATGGTATGGGATCACTTGATAGTTTATATTCAGATAGTTTTTACCTATGATTTATTTTGAGATCAAGTTTAAAAGGTTGGTTTTCATAATCAACAATTGCATGTCAAAATTTTCTTTGGGCATGAAGCACATGATCTTGTATGACACACACAACAATGATAAGTGACAAGATTTTCAAATGGTATTTTGTTTTGTTTTGTTTTGGATATCATAAGATTACAAGGATATAGTCTTCTTTTATGTATAGTCTTCTTTTATGGTTATCGTCTAAAAGTTTGACATACATATTGAATAACCATAAGATAGCTCAAAACCATATGACTTGGGCTTAAATTTCAATTTGGTAATGAGCATGGTAAAGGATCGAAGAATTCGCATATAGTATGAGTTATGGTATCAAACAATTTATTTTGGCATACGTTGTGACTTGTTATTTTAATAGCAAATATATTGCATATTTGAAATGACTAAATGTTTGTGTTATAGTCCATATGGGATATGAACATGAATGAGGTGGTCATGCATTTATGATTGATAGGATATGGGATTTAATGTCGAGTTGACTCGTTCTTTACCACCTTTCACGAGCTAGGGTTATGCCATTTACATAGATTGCTTTGTGGAGAAGAGCTCTGCTCGGTTTGAGGAATGAACTCACCTAGTTGTTGCGGAAACCGTCTCGGCCCTAGTATAAACCCCTAATTGGAAACAATAAGTGCACCAACTCCTAAGCATCTTTTACATGTAATTTGTTTGCAAATGAATTAATTTTTGGCTCTGGTTGACTAGTTGTGAGTGTGAAAGTTCTGTCTCTCCCTATCTTTCATTTCTTAGAAAAATTATTTGAAGAAAAAATTGGAAGAATTGGTGGTTGTTGGATGTGAATGGTGGTCTAGTTTTCTAGTTATTTTTGGTCACTGTCATTCTCTCACTTTCCATCCCGTGTGTTTCATTCATGTTGGTGGAGTTCGTAATCAGTGGGATTTGGGATATTTGTCAAACCTATCTTTGTTGTTTTCATGTAAAGAGATGGAGATTCAAACCCGAGTTGGTTCTTTTTTTGTTAGTGTTACAGGCTCCATAGTTTGGAAGTAATGATCCAGACCCATTTTTTTGATATGCACGGACAATGAAAGAGTTTGAACCTGAAGTCATTTGTTGTGAAATGGTTGAAGTAATGAATGTGAGCTCAATGTGTTATTGCCTTCAGAGGTTTTTGTTATGGGCATGTTGTTTTATTTCTTTTTTATGACATGGTTATTTCTTCTCAACCCATATTCCCAAATAGGTTTGGACTTGGGCTCATAGTTTTTTAATGGATGAATGGGTCAAACCCATTTTTTTTCTCCATACATGTAAGGATCCGAACTTGAGTTTGTTTGAACTACACCCATGAAAACTCTATGTAAATATTTTTTGAGCCTATCAAGGGTACATTCTCAATTTCGATTTTACCCAATCTTCAATACAAAAGTCAGACTCGAGCTTGTTTTGTGATGAGAATGGTCAAACCATGTTTTTGTATAAAGGTTTGGGCCTTAGATCTCATAAGTAACTTGGACTTGAACAAAAGGCCTACTTGATTGTTTCCTCCACTTGGGTTATTTTTCATATATATATATATATATATCATAGTTTTCACATGGCCTCATATTGTTATTGATTTATAATCCTAATTGGATGGCAATGATGAGTTGGAACTTGTTGAGATATATAGAAATCATATGTTTTGATGGAGGTTATTGTCCAATAAAAGAGAATGAATATGTGATGGCATAACAAATGTAATGGATACATTTTAAAGGTTTTTATGTAGACTTGACATTTTCCTTCATATATCTCATTTTTCATAAATGATTTCCCTTAATCCCTCTCCTATAAAAATCCATTTTACATATTTTTCTCCCTTGTCTACATAATTAAAGATGTGAATTATATGTGACATACAATTTGAATGATTTTAAAAGGTTTGGATAACATGGTACGTTATGAAGAAGGCATTTGAAAATATGTGTTGGATTGAAGTGATGTGCTAATTATTGGAAATGTACATGCATGATGATTGAATTTAAACATTAAACAATGAACTTGCATTCATTCCTGTTATCACTCCAGGAGTCCTTCTAGGTTGTGATTCGAAAGAGCCTGGTAACTTAATCAAGAAATCAATAATGTATGTAGAAAATGGATCAAAGTGAATACCTCACACACTCAATCTTCAATTAAATATAGGTTTGGATGAATCAGGACAAGGCAAGGCCACCAAAAGAATATTGTTCAGAAAGTTATAATTGCAATGGATGAAAGAAACTGATCATATCAACAATATCACATCTATGAACCATATATGTGATAGGCCGAATATAACTAGCAGTAGGAAGTGTGAATCTTGTTTATTTATGCAAAGATAATAAGACCATCATCAATCATAATATAAAAATAAAATGAATAGAAGTCCAAGTTCACAATAATATAGATGAAAGACAGAAAAATGGACTGAACAACAGTCAATGTTAGAAACTTATCATTCCTTGATATATAAAAAGGTTAAGATCAAAGAGTACAAATGAGAATTCAAGTTCGAACCCCTTAGCTCCTCCCTTTGATCCTATTTATATCGATATTACATGCTCATCCAGATTCAAAATAGATGGATATCATAACCTCTTCACCTGTATTTAGTTGGTTGAAGAGATCCAACTCAAATCCGAATTTGTGAGGTGGCTAGCAAAAACAGAGTATACAATTTTTGGAAATATCCCTCTCAAATCTGCACCCATATCTCCCGAATCAAAACAGATTTTGGAAAATTGAGAGAGGTTTTTGAGGAGGGTCTCATTCTTGTGAAAAAACTCTATCACTTTCCAAACATAGATTTCCGTATTGTCAGAATCTATCTCCAAATAAAGTGACTAAAACAGGAAAACACAGATTTCCAAAATCTAGTCATATTCCTACATTCTAGGATTCGATCCCTAGAATGTTTCCATTGGTGAAATGAAGTGCCACCTGCACCCATGGATGAGATTTGATGAAATATTGGAGGAATAGTCATCATATGACCCTAAAAATCCTCTTTCCAAGTCTAATTTTTACCTTTTGACCAAAATTTGTGAAAATCGCCATCAACAACAAGTTGGTAGTGGATTACACTACAAAAACAGGTTTTGCATTACAAACTCTTCTGAGTTTGAAATTTGATGCTTTTGGGTAAATCCAATGCTTTGGAATGGTTTTGAAGGTTGGAAGATGGTTATTCAATGTATTGTAATTCATAATGTAGCTGCTCCAACTGAATAAACCATCCTCCAAGCCATTTTAATGAAGTAAACATAATCCCTAATGAAACTAGGATTTTTGCCAAATTAGCATTGTTATGTTTTCAACTAATGAATTCCTTGATACTTTTCTATGATATACATTCTGAATGATGTACCATATGTATGTCATCATGGATGATGTTGTTGTGTCCCTAAAACACTCTCAAAACAAAAATTCATTCAATAGCAAAATTTATGAAAATTTGGATGAATGTTAGATCACCAAAACTTATCCTTGTTACAATCTTCTGAAATTGACATGGTGTATTAGCATGTCCTTGAATATCAAGCCTTCTAATAATTCGTTCCCTTCCTTGTCACTTCAATAGGAACTTTTGAACAAAACTTGTCAAAAAATATGAAACGTAGATACTCTATTTTCTCCTTATGTGAAATTTAGATTTGTGGCTAAGTGAACCTTGAAGACTACTAGTCACCCTTACAATACAATTGACCTGACCAAACTTGGGTGAAGAGATTGAATTGAGAGGTTGAATTTCTAGGAGCTAACATTTGGCTCCAACTGGGATGGAAAATTCCCTGTGAGGTTTCCAAGAACCTAGTAGTTCCAATTGCCTTGTCCATTGGGCTATGGAGTCATTGGGCCTGTGCAACCAATCCCCTGCAAACCTTCAAGATTTGATATTCACTTTTGTCATACCTTGATATACTAGAAACAACTTTTCTTATTCATTGAAAACTGAAAATCAATGCTCAACTATTGAGCTTATTCATACTGCAAACCAACTGTAAACTGAAAACAATATCTCAACTACTGAGCTTATTCATGTGCACTCCTAATATAATCAATTGTACTGCTTGTTGATCAAGTGAAATCATGCTTCCAATGAAGCCATACAAGTAAACTCATGACTAAAAGGATTATTTTTATGCCACTGATTAGAAGATAATAATAAAAGCATAATAATGACCATAAAAACTCTTTCAAGAGATCATACTCACTAACAAATGTAAGTGATATGATAAATTTGAAAACTTAAGAGAGTATGAGAGATAAGAATCAAGTAAGGATTCCATGGGATCTTCAAAACTGTGATCACCATCATACAGATTCAAAATCTTTGACTTCTTGCGTATGTCTTCCCCTTTTCTATACCCCTGTGACTCAGATTCATCACTATGATGTGGTGGCCCATTACAACTGACAATTTCTGAGAGAAAAGAAGAGATATGTTCATGATATTCTACATCATTGTCTCCAAAATGATCAAATAAAGGATGATTCTTAATAGATATATCATGACAGAACTGCTGATTACTCTCCCCAACAATGATCTCTTTAAAATATGTATCAAAACTAAGGAGATATTCATTGGAATTTTAAACAACAGACTCATAACTATCATCAACCATAGCATACATACATTGTTTATCTTCTCCTTGCTGAAAATTAGAACTAGATGAGATTCCATTAGTCAACAAGCCTTCATAAACTTTAAAATATTCCTCATCATCACTATATTTTTTAAATATGGGAACATTAGGATACAATCCTAATGGAAGAGATGAAGATTTCTGCATATAATGGTAAGCAATATGATTTTGAAACATATTTGAAATAACATCACCTTCTTCCTCCTCCTCCTCATCCTTTCCATCAAAATTTAGAACAAAAGGTACATGAGAAGAAAGAGATTCCTTTTGTTGTTCCTCCTTAAAAATGGAATATCTATGAAAATCCAGTTCCTCATGGTTGCTGCAATTCCCCTCACTGATTTCAATGGGAATTAGACCAAAATACAACTGATCATCTCCATGTGTAGTTAAAGGAATCAACTCTTCAGATTCATAACAATCAGACTTAATGATGGTAAGAGAACCTTCAACTTCTTCACTATTCATTTCTAGTTCATTCTCATGTGAAAGCATATCATCTTGAAGATCATTAGAGAGTTGATGAACATTGTGAGGAAGAAAATCTTCTCTATATATGACTTCAATCCATTTATTCAATTCATATTCCTCACAACAATTTTCAAATAAAAACTCATTTGAAAAGTGCCTTTTGCAATGCTCATTGAATACTCTGTGAAACTCTTTCAAAGATGAAATACTAGAAGGAGGTAATGAGAAATACCACTTACGTGCATCACCATCCAATGAATGCATGAACATCTTCATGTGAACATCCTCATGTTGTAGATCTAGTAGATCCATGCACTCATGGAACTTGATGAGGTGTTCTGCATGATTTTCTTCATTCCTCTCTCTGAAGATAGGCAGAAAATCTCCCCATTCTGTCAAATGAGGTAGTGGATGTGGGAAACCAGGAAATGTAGAAAAATTGAGAGGTGCAAACCTCTGAGCCAAAAGAGAAACAAATGCCTTTGACATTTGAAGATTGTGGATTCACCACTGAATTTTTCCTTCATGGAGTCGCCAGATAGAAGACTACAACCAATATAATGTCCAACCTTTGTCTATCATCAAAATCTAGAACTATATCATCTCCCAGGGAAGCTTGCTTCACATTCCTCTCCCCAACAACGACACCAATTTTTTTTCACTCCAGGAGTCTTTCTAGGTTGTGATTCGAAAGAGCCTGGTAACTTAATCAAGAACTCAATAATGTATGTAGAAAATGGATCAAAGTGAATACCTCACACACTCAATCTTCAATTCAATATAGATTTGGATAAATCAGGACAAGGCAAGGCCACCAAAAGAATATTGTTCAGAAAGTTATAATTGCAATGGATGAAAGAAACTGATCATATCAACAATATCGCGTCTATGAACCATATATGTGACTGGCCGAATATAACTAGCAGTAGGAAGTGTGAATCTTGTTTATTTATGCAAAGATAATAAGACAAGCATGGAAGAAACCATTTTGCAGAATAAAGATACTATTAAAAAAAACGCCAAATCAAAATTTAAGGAAAAAATGTGGTGTGATAAAGGGTTAGAGGAAAAAAGAAAATTAAGGTATTATAAAGATGTAATCAACCCTAATCTAGAAGATCAAAATTATCTATCTGTTTTTCCAAGTGTATAGAAAAAAATAAGCATTGCTAAGATAAGAACAAATTCTCATGAGCTCCATAGTGAAACTGGGCATTGGTCAATTCCTAAAACGCCTTGGGATGAAAGAGTGTGTCACCTTTGTGACACTAAGAAGGTTGAAGATGAAAAGAACTTTCTCTTAGATTGTCCAGCCTATACCCATATTAGATCTCATTTACAAAATATTGATCAGACTACCAAAATTCCTAACCTCTTAACTCAAAAAAAGTATGGTGATCTTGGAAAGCTTCTCTTAATGCTTTTCAAGCATAGAAACAAAATTCTAAAGAATCACAAGTAATCACTTACCCTCTTAAGGTTCGATAGACCAATTAGGTCTTAGTGGACGTTAATCATCATCATCATCATCATCATCATCATCATAAACATGAAATGAACACAAGTCCAAGTTCACAATAACAGAGATGAAAGACAAAAAAAGGGACTGAACAACATTCAATGGAAGAAACTTATCATTCCTTGATATATTAAAAGGTTAAGATCAAAGAGTACAAATGAGAATTCAAGTTCGAACCCCTTAGCTCCTCCCTTTGATCCTATTTATATAGATATTACATGATCATCCAGATCCAAAATAGATGGATATCATAACCTCTTCACCTATCTTTAGTTGGTTGAAGAGATCCAACTCAAATCCTAATTTGTGATGTGGCTAGCAAAAATAGAGTATACAATTTCTAGAAATATCCCTCTCAAATCTGCACCCATATCTCTCGAATCAACATATATTTTCAAAAACTGAGAGAGGTGTTTGAGGAGGGGCTAATTCTTGTGAAAAACCTCTCTCACTTTCAAAAAATGTATTTCCATATTGTCAGAATATATCTCCAAAGAAAGTGACTAAAACAGGAAAACACAGATTTCCAAAATCTAGTCATATTCCTACATTCTAGGATTTGATCCCTAGAATGTTTCCATTGGTGAAATGAAGTGCCACCTGCACCCATGGATGATATTTGATGAAATATTGGAGGAATAGTCATCATATGCCCCTAAAAATCCTCTTTCCAAGTCGAATTTTGATCTTTTGACCAAAATTTGTGAAAACTGCCATCTACAGCAAGTTGGTAGCGCATTACACTACAAAAACAGGCTTTGCGCTATAGACTATTCTAAATTTGAAATTTGATGCTTTTGGGTAAATCCAATGCTTTGGAATGGTTTTGAAGGTTGAAAAATGATTATAAAATGTATTACAATTCATAATGTAGCTGCTCCAACTGAATAAACCATCCTCCAAGCCATTTTAATGAAGTAAACATAATCCCTAATGAAACTAGGATTTTTGCCAAATGAGCATTGTCTTGTTTTGAACTAATGAATTCCTTGATACTTTGCTCTGATATGCATTCTGACTGATGTACCATAT
>JASDQU010014169.1:36408-48606 GCA_032191745.1 Picea mariana
AACATCTATCGTCACCCTTTTCACCCTCTTTACTTTTTTTCCCACCTCTAATATTTTCCACCATTCTTCCGCACAAAAATACCCTTTCTGAACCGTCGTTGCTATAGCAAGATTGTCGCAACATCTCTAATTTGTTAAATATTTATATTTTTTTTCGTTGCAATTCCGACGAAAGTTGACCAAGTCAATGTTGTCTTTGTCAAATAGTTGGGTGATTGTTTGAACAATGCAACAATAATCTTTGCATAGTCGCTCTTGAGATGAACTCGGACTTTCGTCACTCTTGCAATTGCGATGAAAGGCAAAGTTCATTGCAAGGGCGACAAATGCGGGTTGGATTAAAAAAAAAGAGATAAATTTAAATCGTTATCCTCAATTTTTTGACAAAAGGCTACTTTCGTCGCAAATTTTTGAATATGTAGTAGTGATTCCACAACAAAAAAAGGACATTTTTTGGTTCACGCAGTACATCACCAATTGATTACAAGTTAGTTATATACATTGGGTCTGGATAATGTTCTTAGGAGGTGTGTATTGGATCATGAAAGGCCCAGAATCTTATGGGAATGTCATAGTGGAGTCGCGAGAGGTCACGTTGGAGGTAAGGCTATTGCATAAAAGGTGCTTCAACTAAGCTTATGGTGGCCCACTATTTTTAAATATGCTAAAGAATATGATAGAGCATGTGATGTTTGTTAGAGGGTTTGTAGGACATCATGCAGAGATGAGTTACCCTTGCATATTGTTCAGGCACTACATGATTTTGAGAAATGGGTTGTTGATTTCGTAGGTCCCATTAATTCTCTAGCAAGACATTCTAAGGCCAGATATATCATTACTGCTACAAATTATTTGACTTTCTAGGCTGAAGCAGAACCTGATAAAGATTGCTCTACAGATACAACAACACGGTTTATCTTTGAAAACATCATTACTCTAGTTGGGTGTCCTAGAATTTTAACCGATGATCAAGGAGCTCTTTTGACCAATTGGACAATCATCACCCTTACAAGAGAATTCTTGATTCAACATCATAAAAGTATCCCTATAATTCACAAGCTAATTGAAAAGTGGAATCATTTAATAAGATTCTGGAGAAGGGATTGATTGAAGTCTGTTGCACCATTCTAGATGATTGGGATGAGAGAGTTACTGCTATTTTTTTGGCCTATCACACTACTACTAAGAAATTGTAGAAGTATACTCCCTTTCAATTGGTTTATGGAAGAGAAGTAGTGGTGCCGACTGAATTAATTATTCCCACTTTATACATTGCACAAGTAACTCATATGATGGATGATGATTATGTTGCAAAATGGGTTGCAAAAATGTTGGAATTAGAGGAAACAAGGTTTTTAGCAGACTTTCATCAAAATGTGGAAAACACAAGGAAGAAATCTTGGCATGAAAAGCATACCAAGAACAATATTTTTTCTCAAGGTGATCAAGTATTGTTGTATGACAGTAACTATTAGAAACATCTAGGAAGGTTCTAGATGCATTGGCTTGGACCATTCATAGTTGTGGAAGTTCAAGAATCAGTAGTTGTTCAACTTGTGAAAATTAATGGTGTTCTTCAGCCAGGATGGGTGAATGGCACATTCTTGAAACCCCTTATTTATATTCATTGAAGAAGGTTCCCCCACACTCCTGTCATAGGGAGTGGATAAAGTAGGTAGGTTTTACTTCAATTTCTATTATTTTTTTGTTTTTCCAATTAAGCAGTGGTCTATCCACTTGTCACTCAGTCTTAGAGTCTAGTTTTCCTGTAAGTCCTAGTCATATAATTATAGTCGAGGATGTCATGTCACATTGTTTCCGCATTTAGTAATGCCCGATACTTTTCACATTTCCAGTTAAATGCAGTTAGTACTTTCCTATCGTTGTCTCGTTCACGTCAACAAAAGTCATTAATGATAGAATTTTTTCCCGTACCTTTTTTGTTAACCGCGAGTTCATTGATATTTTTCCTGCGTGTAGTCCCATGTGCAATATGTGTTGGTCCTTGTGCCCTTTATTTCCCAAATCGCCCATTAGATTTCATCGTGTCAACCGATTATGTCTGCCCTTAATGATTATTATCTATGCGTCTTCTCATTAATGAAAGTTTTAAATGATATTCATGCACCACCTTTCCACTCCTGTCTATAAACCAGTGGTCTCCCCTTCCTCAGTCATTGTGTTCTACCTTTGAACTTGTTTGTACACTCAGCTCTAGAGCCCGCTGAAATCCCTACATGTATGCATTTGTGTCCTCGTCCTTCGATTACTCTTGTGTACTAGCGATTATCTTCAATCATGGGTCATGCTACAACTGCTCGTGGTGCGATTCCTAAGATGGTGATTCCGATGGGTAGTCATGATCCATGAGTTGACATTATAGGATATTTGCAGGGCAAGGTTGAGCATGCACGATTTATTGATATCGACTTCTCAAATGGGGACTTGTTTCCCTACATGAGGGTTGACACTTATATGGACTATTTTCCTCTTCCCTTTGGAGAAGTGGAGCTACAATGGAAGACCTCATATGTTCCACTCAGAGAGTCAAATTTGATGAACCTGCGAGATTTACTAGTTTTTAGCACCACTGGTGAAATTGCCCGCTACACCAAGTTTTTGATTAGTCACGTGCACAACGACTCTTTGTGGTTAGACAAATAATATCCTATTCATGTAAATTACATCCATCAATTGACTGGTTTATCTATGGAGGGAGAGGATGTCACAGGAGGATTTCAGGGATCAAGAAAACAAGGTCGTAAGAAAGGAAAGCTCAACCTATACTAGAAGTTTGGTATGCAACGTTGAGGTCACAGAGTTGTTATAGAACATAATACCAATGAGAAAGTCCGTTTTTCTTGTTATTTGATTGTCAGGAAGGTCATGAGAAACTATACAAAAGGTGAGTGCACGATAGATGCACTCTATGTTGTTGATTTCTATGTGCAAGGGGCACAACTCAATTGGTGCAAGTTCGTGATAAATGAAATGTTGCAGGCGTGTGCAGATATGCATGAGAAAAGTGGCTACTTCATTTTTGGATATATTCTAGTTTATTTCACCATGTGGAAGTGGAGGACACCACAAGGAAGAGAGCTCACATTGACTCTGGACAACATAATTGTTATTTGGCTCGAACCCTGGAAAGTGAGAATCGATGCTCCAAATGTGTCATTTAACAATGTTTCCTTCATATAGAGCTATAATAACTTGTTCAATTCCACACAACGTAGGAGGATTATGCAAGACCTCCTTAATAGACACACTAGAAAAATTTGGTTTGGGATGAACCAGGATTGTACTTTTGTTCGATCGCGCGTTGCTGATCCCAAAGAGTTTCATACTCTTACTTTGATTTATTACCTCGATGAAGAATATCTGGATAAATAATTCTTCTCTTGGCCAGGTGTGAGGAGGATTCATAAGGCTTCGAGGGTGTTCTATCAGATGCCATCGATTTTGCAGCAAGAGGATCCAGTTAATACAGATGTTCTTGGTTTCAGTACAACGACAACACAGTGACAACACTCGCTCCATGGTTAAGATTCATACTTAGAGGAAGAAAATTTTCCAAAGACAACCCCTGTGCTTCCAGAGTTCTCATCCATTCCTTACAGTGTCGTTTTCACATGTAAGGATTTTAAAGAGGCATTTGAAGCTATTTTTTCAGTTATGCCAAAGAAATTTTGCACCAACTCACCATCTCAGTCTACTAGTCTCCCTGTTATTACTGATTCCATCCCTATCATTTTGATTTCACCACAGACACTAGTTCATAACCCTACCCAATTTGTCATCCCCATTATCATGATCCCTGGTGACCTTGTGGTTACTCTACCTGATACCCATTCTACCTGATTGTTGAAGAACATGTTCGTCAACAAACTACCTATGTTTTGGACGCTCCATCGGTCACTTAGTTGTCCCTTGCTCGTACTGATATTGCAATGGGAGAGAGTGAGTATGTTTCTTGAGTCGATGGAAGTGATGCTAATGCACCTATTATCTCACCTAATGCACCACAATATTTTCCTCAAGTGAATTCCCTAACCCTGAGATACAAAAGTCCATAGAAGATATGGCTCATTCAATTCCTGATCATCCACAAGATCCTATGGACATTCTCGAAGAAGAAACCTCTCCTCAAAGCACAAATTCTATTTGTGAGTAAGTTGAACCATTAATCCAGGACACTCAACAATGTTGCACCATTTTACAACTCTATTTGGAACACACAAATGTTGTCTCTTTGTTACCCCTAGTTGTCTAAGAATGACTTGCCTGAAATTTTGAGGATACCTCTCATGGTCCTGATGGGGCTGCCACCCCCAATTACTCTGAAAAATCAATTGCAAGTGGCAAACCCCTCGCTACAAGGATTCTTGTGGATCACTTAATTACTATTGATGATTTTGTGGCCTGGTAAACCATGCAGTTGTTAAATTTCATGTGCGCTTCTACTATCTAGATAGAACAACACATCATTTGTGTGGAGCAAGCCAATGAAGATTTAACACAATAGACCCAATAGTTGCTTCATGCATTAGCATAAGTATCAAATGAATGTGATCAAAAACATGACTTCAGTGTGAAGGCTAAATCAAATCTTGACGTTATAGCTGGGAAATTGGTTGAAACTTGGTCCATATTCCGACACATTACCCCTTAGCTGCTCGATGACATTGCTCCCGTTGCACCAACACAACATGTTAACCTTCTTGAAGAAGCATGGTCCCCGTTGGATGAGAATACATAGACCTTACAACAACAAATGGATGGCATTCGATTGCAGGAACCAGAACAACCTAAAGCTATGTTACAGAAGATCACACAATTGGTTACGAAAGGGGATGTCATTTGTTCCTCCCTCCACCAGAATATTGGGGAGTGCAACAAATTTTTTACTATGGTAAATGATTAGGTTGGTCTTCTTGAGAGACGGAATAATCCAACTAAAGAGTTGAGAGTCAAAATACAGAAGTTGAATGCGAAGGACCAGACCATGACAAATCCAATTGCACATAATGATAAATTCACTGAAATTCAAGAGGATGAAAATCTTCTTGATGAAATATTTGATGCCACCCAGACTGCGAAGAAGGAACTCTTTGACTTCAAACCCATTGTTCAAATTGCCTATGTTCAGATGTATCAGTTGGACTCTGTGGTGGATATAGAGTGGAAAACCCTTCTCACCACTAAACCTCAAGAACCTGATGTCATTGCTGCTCAGGAATTTGTTGTGTCTGCATCTATTTTGGTACATAAATGGAAATACTGCCTCGATAATTATGCCAATTTTCACCAACAAGCCTTATAGATTATCCCGGAGTTGGACCCTTCATTTGAAGAGGGCTCTGGTAAGGAAGCTGAAGGTTGACTCGGGGCCAGTCAACAGTTTTGGTCGGGGCATGTTGGGCCCTTCATTTTTGAAAAGAATATAAGGATAACCAAGCGGAGGACAAAGTCAAACAAGATGTGTGACAACTTGAAGCTTAGAAATCTGTGGGACAATACTGGGGGCAGGCAAAGGAGGTTTTTATTTAGTCGGTTGATTTTTTCAAGGAAGAAAATACATAAATAAGTGAAGGAAGTCGTTGGATAGAGAGCTCGGTTGGTTCACCTATTGTGTAAGGTAGCGGTCTGGTTAGTCAAATGGATCCCGAAGATTTGCAGTGAATCCTATAGGATGTCGTTCATTATTGTAAGAGCTTGATCTCTTCAAGCGTGATAATGCAATAAAGATCTGTTTGGTTTGAGAAGAGATCAGTTGAATCTACAATGTATGACTATAGTTTATATTTTTGCAAGTAATATAATGATGTGATTGGGGCCTAAAATTTATTTTATGGTTATCTGTTCTTGATATGAATGGATATGTAGATCTGATCTGTGTATGCTTATTCTTTTACATATTGATGTCTGAATTCTAACACAATATGGGTTTAATGGTTAAAGCAATGCATCTGTGTGTTGTAGAAGTAGATTTGGTTTGGTATTATCTATAAATCCCCTCATCTTATATGTCTCGGATATGCTCCAAGTGATACCTCCTTCTTTTGTGGAAGGTTGAAAAAGCCAGTGTTCCTAGACTACAATGGATGTCTTTGTTGGTAAACCACTGAGAACCATGGTCTCAAATTTGTGCCAACAAAACACTCATACAATAACAATGTGTATTTTCGAAACAATTTTTTTATCACTGATATAGTGTGTGTTGTTGTAGATAAAAATATTCAGCGATACAATGTTTATTGCCGAAGATAAAAATCTTCAGCAATATAGTGTGTATTTTTTAAGATACAAATATTCAACGATATAATGTCTAATTCCCAAGAAAAATATATTTAAGCATGATATATCACATAGAAAATAAATTCTTGGTGCAATACATCACTGAGAAAATAAAAATTTTGAGCAACAAAGGAAGAAGAACAATAATTTTTGTGGTTGATAAATGGAGTCTCAGTGGAAGAAAAAAATAATTTTTCTAGGCGAAATGATGGAAGTAAAAACATTTTTTTTAGCGATAAAGAGTGTATTGTTGAAAGATAATTTTTTCAGTGATAAAGAGTGTATCACCCAAGACAAAAATTGTGGGCAATAAAGGAATGTATCCAAAGATATTTTTTGTCAGTGATAAAGAGTGTATCACTAAATAAGAAAAAATTTAGTGGGTGATACAGTATGTATCGCCAAAGATAATTTTTCTTAGTGATACAATGTCATCGTTGACAGAGGAAAAGACTTAGAAAATTTCAGAATTTTTAGGGAAAAATCCTTTGTTTTTCGTGAAGAAAAGAAGATAAAGAGAAATGAAACATCGAGGAGAACACAAATTTTCAGGGTGAAACATCGCTAGAAAATACAATATTTTGGTGCAATACATTGTCAAAAGAAAATAAGTTCGCTTGATATGTCGTTGCTAAAGAAAATAAATCACAATGATACATCACTGAGGAATTTTTTTTGGGGAGTGATAAGATTTTCAGGAGGGCCAATACGTTGTTGCAAAGAAAATTGTGGGAGAGATATGTTGAGTGGAAAAATAATTTTGGGGTGCAATAAAGGAAAAAGTCTCGGTGAGAAAAATAATAATTCTTGCTGACAAAGAAAAAAAAATGTGGCGATAAAGAGGAAAATGTTAGCCAAGAAATCAATTTTTGGAGCGATATGTCAGCCAAGAAAAGTATTTTTTGAGCAATATATTGGTTGAAGAATAAATTATTGGCATGATAGAGAGAAGAGAACAAAAAAGAGAGAAGAAGAGAAAAAAGGAAGAGAGAAGAAGAAAAATAAAGAGAAGAGAAATAAAGAAGAGAGAAAAAGAAAAGAAAAAGAAAAAAGGAGAAAAGAAGAAAATAAAAGAGAAGAAAGAAAACTTATGTTGGCATAACCGGAGAAATAAAAATCAGAATTCGATGAAATTTTAAGGGTATGTCTGTGATTATGAAGGATATAAAAGTGCCAGTGAGGGCCACTAGCTAGTTTTGCTTAAATTTTCTGAAAAACACAAATTAGTGGTTTTTAAAGATTTGGGTGGTTTTGAGTGATCGGGACCCATATAAGGATGAAATTTTACAGAGAGTCCAAAAAGTAGGCATGAATATGCCCAGTTGGGATTATATCAAAATTCAAAGGGTTTGGAGTGGAGATGCAAAAACAAGGCAAAATCCAATATTTTCGAACACTTTTTGGGGATTTTTGAAACCTTCAAAGGAAAAGGGACCCCAGATCTCAAATATATAAAATTTCATTTAGTCGACATTCTACCTACTCATTAATCCATAAAACTTTGTATTGAGGAAGTTTTTCCCAGTTTTTCTCCATTTGGGAGATAGCCATTTTTTGCTAAAAATTCCAAATCTGGAGGAAATGCAAAAAGGACAAAGTTGCCAAATCTAGATTGATGCAGATGTTGGATGGTGTATTAGATCTGGAATATGATAGTTGTTATGTACTCAAAATCAGTAATACTATATGTTCCCAATATAAAACTTTTCCTAGTTCTCACCGGATTTCTTTCTACAGGTGGCATAAGTTATCCTTTGAGATTAATTGTACCAGTGAAATAGGTGCAAAAAGGGTGAAACTGTTGATTTTGGAGAGCCATAACTTTTAGCTATGAAATCATAACAAGGCATAAGTATAGTCGTTGGAAAGGCGATCTAGAGGAAAACATGAAAGTAGGTTTAATTTATTCAATGAATCAGCTAGTTGTTTCATAAAGTTGTAAGAAACATGGCAATTGGACTCTGTGAACCATGCAATTGCTCAATATGAAAGTTTTCCAAACAATGTCAATTTTGGAAAAATATTTCCAAATGATCGAGGTACATGCTCGAGGTGAATATTGGAAGAGTGCAAATACTCATTATGGTGTCTATGCACTGATATAGAGGAACATTTGGAGTGCATTATCCTAGTAAATAAAAAGGGGTTGAGTTTCTAATAATAGGGTATTGATGATGAATAAGGGAACACTCAAGCATATAGTGTCATGTCAAGGTCTTATTAACAAGAGAATTATATGACATAAATGAATATTTTTTGGTCTCTTGTGTGGTGATTCTTGTGGTGAAAGAAAATGACAAATAGTTCTAAAATAGAGATCGAGAAATTTAATGGGAAGTTTTTTGATTTATGGAAGTTCAATATGGATGATCTTCTAGTCGATAAAGAACAGTGGAACACTATGCATCCTAGTAATGCACCTACGGGTATGTTGGAAAAAGATTGGAAGAAGTTGGATATGAAGGAAAATAGCACAATCCAATTGTGTCTTTTAGATTCAATGTTACCGAATGTCTCGAGAGAAGCTATAACCAGGGCATTATTGGATAAGTTATGGGCTTTGTATCAGTCTAAGTCGTTGGTAAACAAACTTTTCCTATGGAAGAAGTTGTACCTCCCGAGGATGAACGATGGAGACTCAGTGAGAGAGCATCTAAATTGACAAGCAATTGCTCCACTTCTTCAATAACCAACCAGGAGTACAAAATAACATCAACAAGAAAATGAATCGGATTTGGGAAGTGGATCCAATGCACTCATCAATGGAATGTATGTAGTGATCCCTTTTTTTTCTAAATGCATTGACATGTTTCATTAGCATATCGATGGTTCTTGCAACAAACTTGTAAAGAATACATACATTATCAAGATCCTCAATTTCCCCTTTTAATCAAGTTGACAACTTTTTGGTGTAATCCAGGGTATATTTTCATTGTTCAAGTGTACTCATATGCATTCTAGATAAACAAGCAGTTGTTATTGTAGGCCAAAATGGTATGAAATTTGGCATGCCATATTAATGCGAGGGAAATTTTGTTTATTTGAAAGTCTATTATGATAGCAATGTTAGGCATTCCTAAGATTATATAACATATTCATATAATTAACACATCACTCTTAAAAAATTTAAATTGTTTTTACAATTGATATCTAAAACAAATTGAAATGAGGTCTTCAAGTAATTATCCAAATTTGATGACCAACTAGAGTCTCAAGACTTCGGGATGTTACCACCTAAACCTACAATTGTTGGAGAGGTGAATACAATCTTATGTTAATCAATATATTAATTTAGTTCATAAATTGTAGATGCAAACATTAATTTCAATCTATTCAAGTAAGCCCATTGATGGATGCATTGGATCCACTTCCCAACTTTGATTCCTTCTGTTGTTGATGTTCTTCTATGCTCTTTGATGGTTATTGAAGAAGTGGAGCAACTGCTTGTCAATTTGGATGTTCTGTCACCGAGTCTCCATCATTCATCCTTAGGAGGTACAACTTCTTTCATAGGAAAAGTTTGTTTACCAGGGACTTATATTGATATAAAACCCCTAACTTATCCCATAATTTCTTGGTTGTAACTTCTCCTGAGACATTCAGTAACACTAAATCTAAAAGACACAAATGGATTGTGTTATTTTCCTTCCTATCCAACTTCTTCTAATTTTATGCCGACATACCCATAGGTGCAGTACCATGATCCACAATGACCCATTATTCTTTGTCTACCAGAAGATCCTCCATCTTGAGCTTCCATTGATGAATGCATAGGATCCACTTCCCAACTCTAATTCCTTTTATTGTTGATGTTGTTCTGTGATCTTGGTTGGTTATTGAAGAAGTGGAGCAATGCCATTTGACAGAGAGTCACCACAAGCAGTGGAAATAGATCTCTCACAACCAATTTCATTCCCCATTTGTGTATATATATCTAATAGATAGGCCATAAACTAGTCGTAGTCTCTCTTCATTCCACTGCACACAATCAATGCAAGAATAGGGGTTATTCCAAACTTTCCTAATTTATCTCACTGTCCTACCCATCATGAATTTGATTTAGCTAGGGCCCCAAGCATCATGCACCACTTACAAGAAAGGAGAATTGCATGTAGGAAAATGGCCAGCCTCGTGGGTAGTTTCATTTCTGGAGTGAATCAATTGTAGAGTGCAATGTGCAGGTAATGACCAAACCCATCAATTTTTAACTATTATTTCATCTTGAGAGGTCAGAAGAGCACTCAACTGCCTATATGTAATACTTAATACTACATTGTTAGTAGATATGATTATATTTTTATTTATATAAGAACAGTAAGAAAGTAGCTTGTAACTTCTATTTCTAAGCATTGTAATTCTATTTCTAAACATTGTATCTTTTATTACTGAGAAAAATTATTATTGATCCATGGAGAAATTTTAAGCTAGGATGAGCATAATATACCTTCAATTCCTGAAGATTCTAGCTTAGAATTCAAATAATTCCAATGCTATTTTTTATTTTTCAAGCCAACCATTGAAGAAATCATCTCAGTGGTTGATCTTGACCCACTCCCAATCTAACCAGTTGAAGAGGAAGGGGATGAAGAAGGCAGTACAAGGGGGATGAAGAAGGCAGTACAAAGGGGATGAAGTAGGTGGTCCACAAAGGGGAATGAAGAAGGTGGTACAAGGGTGATGAAGGAGGTGGTACATGAAGGGGGGTGAAGAAGGCACCGCCACAACCAAATTGATTTGTCAGAGCGAGTTAAATTTTGAGTAAATGAAAATGTGGTGTATTCATTGTACTCTTGAAAAAATTAGGCAAGGATTTCTTGTAAATCACATCTCGAATGATTAATGCCTAGATCAATTAATTGAGAAGGATGTCAGAGTAATCAAAATAGGGTTGTACATGAACATTTATGGATCTTTAAATTTTATATTTTAAATGATTTTTTCATGTTTGACAAATACAAATCATATTTTGTAAACACCAAGGGCAATTAAGTCCCATGAGAACATATTAACCAATAAAAAATTCAACATATCAAACTGAAAAATTCAAAAAATACTTTTTGTTTTTCAAACAAATAATATTAATAAAAGTTTTTAATAGGATATTGTGAATTAATAAAAGGAAATAAATAATAAAAAGTCAAAGGGATTTGACTGTGAAGCTAAACTCATAGTCCCGGCTAATAGGATATTGTGAATTAATAAAAGGAAATAAATAATAAAAAGTCAAATGGCTTTGACCGTGAAGCTAAACTCATAGTCCCGACGAAGGCAGGGACTAATAACATAAGAGGGGGGTTAAAAATTAAATGCAAATACAAAAGAATTTTATAACCTATAATCTCAAAATTAAAGGAAATACGTCCTATCCCATCCTCCTCGTAGAAACTAGCGTCTCCCCTATTGAGAGCATGGTTATGACTAGATACCTAATGTATAAGAACAAGTTAAACAACATGGAAGACAAGAGGCTACCTAAAATTTCTTCCAAATCAAGTCATAACCACCATCGACTCAAGCGAGGATGGCATAAAGACACCCAATCTTGGCTAAACTATTGGGGAATAATGGAAGAAACCATTTTACAGAATAAAGATACTATTAAAAAAAACGTCAAATCAAAATTTAAGGAAAAAATGTGGTGTGATAAAGAGTTAGAGGGAAAAAGAAAATTAAGGTATTATAAAGATGTAATCAACCCTAATCTAGAAGATCAAAATTATCTATCAATTTTGCCAAGTGTAAAGAAAAAAATAAGCATTGCTAAGATAAGAACAAATTCTCACGAGCTCCATAGTGAAACTGGGCGTTGGTCAATTCCTAAAACGCCATGGGATGAAAGAGTGTGTCACCTTTGTGACACTAAGAAGGTTGAAGATGAAAAACACTTTCTCTTAGATTGTC
>JASDQU010014169.1:48745-62839 GCA_032191745.1 Picea mariana
TTGAATCTACAATGTATGACTATAGTTTATATTTTTGCAAGTAATATAATGATGTGATTGGGGCCTAAAATTTATTTTATGGTTATCTGTTCTTGATATGAATGGATATGTAGATCTGATGTGTGTATGCTTATTCTTTTACATATTGATGTCTGAATTCTAACACAATATGGGTTTAATGGTTAAAGAAATGGATATGTGTGTTGTAGAAGTAGATTTGGTTTGGTATTATCTATAAATCCCCTCATCTTATATGTCTCGGATATGCTCCAAGTGATACCTCCTTCTTTTGTGGAAGGTTGAAAAAGCCAGTGTTCCTAGACTACAATGGATGTCTTTGTTGGTAAACCACTGAGAACCATGGTCTCAAATTTGTGCCAACAAAACACTCATACAATAACAATGTGTATTTTCGAAACAATTTTTTTATCACTGATATAGTGTGTGTTGTTGTAGATAAAAATATTCAGCGATACAATGTTTATTGCCGAAGATAAAAATGTTCAGCAATATAGTGTGTATTTTTTAAGATACAAATATTTTATAATGTGTAATTCCCAAGAAAAATATATTTAAGCATGATATATCACAGAGAAAATAAATTCTTGGCGCGATACATCACTGAGAAAATAAAATTTTTGAGCAACAAAGGAAGAAGAACAATAATTTTTGTGGTTGATAAATGAAGTCTCGGTGAAAGAAAAAAATAATTTTTCTAGGCGAAATGATGGAAGTAAAAACATTTTTTTTAGCGATAAAGAGTGTATCGTTGAAAGATAATTTTTTCAGTGATAAAGAGTGTATCGCCCAAGACAAAAATTGTGGGCGATAAAGGAATGTCTCCAAAGATATTTTTTGTCAGTGATAAAGAGTGTATTGCTAAATAAGAAAAAAGTTAGTGGGTGATACAATATGTATCGCCAAAGAAATTTTTTCTTAGTGATACAATGTCATCGTTGATAGACGAAAAGACTTAGAAAATTTTAGAATTTTTAGGGAAAAATCCTTTGTTTTTTCGCGAAGAAAAGAAGATAAAGAGAAATGAAACATCGAGGAGAACACAAATTTTCAGGGTGAAACATCACTAGAAAAGACAATCTTTTGGTGCAATACATTGCCAAAAGAAAATAAGTTCGCTTGATATGTCGTTGCTAAAGAAAATAAATCACAATGATACATCACTGAGGAATTTTTTTGGGGGAGTGATAAGATTTTCAGGAGGGCCAATACGTTGTTGCAAAGAAAATTGTGGGAGAGATATGTTGTGTGGAAAAATAATTTTGGGGTGCAATAAAGGAAAAAGTCTCGGTGAGAAAATTAATAATTCTTGCTGACAAAGAAAAAAAATTGCGGCAATAAAGAGGAAAATGTTAGCCAAGAAATCAATTTTTGGAGCGATATGTCGGCCAAGAAAAGTATTTTTTGAGCGATATATTGGTTGAAGAATAAATTATTGGCATGATAGAGAGAAGAGAACGAAAAAGAGAGAAGAAGAGAAAGAAGGAAGAGAGAAGAAGAAAAATAAAGAGAAGAGAAATAAAGAAGAGAGAAAAAGAAAAAGAAAAAGAAAAAAGGAGAAAAGAAGAAAATAAGAGAGAAGAAAGAAAACTTATGTTGTCATAATCGGAGAAATAAAAATCAGAATTAGATGAAATTTTAAGGGTATGTCTATGGTTATGAAGGATATAAAAGTGCCAATGAGGGCCACTAACTAGTTTTGCTTAAATTTTCTGGAAAACACAAATTAGTAGTTTTTAAAGATTTGGGTGGTTTTGAGTGATCGAGACCCATATAAGGATGAAATTTTACAGAGAGTCCAAAAAGTAGGCATGCATATGACCAGTTGGGATTATATCAAAATTCAAAGGGTTTGGAGTGGAGATGCAGAAACAAGGCAAAATCCAATATTTTAGAACACTTTTGGGGATTTTTGAAACCTTCAAAGGAAAAGGGACCCTAGATCACAAATATATAAAATTTTATTTAGTCGACATTCTACCTACTCATTAATCCAGAAAACTCTGTATTGAGGAAGTTTTTCCCAATTTTTCTCCATTTGGGAGATAGCCATTTTTTGCTAAAAATTCCAAATCTGGAGGAAATGCAAAAAGGACAAAGTTGCCAAATCTAGATTGATGCAAACGTTGGATGGTGTATTAGATCTGGAATATGATAGTTGTGTACTCAAAATCAATAATACTATATGTTCCCAATATAAAACTTTTCCTAGTTCTCACCGGATTTCTTTCTACAGGTGGCATAAGTTATCCTTTGAAATTAATTGTACCAGTGAAATAGGTGCAAAAAGGGTGAAGCTGTTGATTTTGGAGAGCCATAACTTTTAGCTCTGAAATCATAACAAGGCATAAGTATAGTCGTTGGAAAGGCGATCTAGAGGAAAACATGAAAGTAGGTTTAATTTATTYAATGAATCAKCTAGTTGTTTCATAAAGTTGTAAGAAACATGGCAATTGGACTCTGTGAACCATGCAATTGCTCAATATGAAAGTTTTCCAAACAATGTCAATTTTGGAAAAATATTTCCAGATGATCGAGGTACATGCTCGAGGTGAATATTGGAAGAGTGAAAATACTCATTATGGTGTCTATGCACTGATATAGAGGAACATTTGGAGTGCATTATCCTAGCAAATAAAAAGGGGTTGAGTTTCTAATAATAGGGTATTGATGATGAATAAGGGAACACTCAAGCATATAGTGTCATGTCAAGGTATTATTAACAAGAGAATTATATGACATAAATGAATATTTTTTGGTCTCTTGTGTGGTGATTCTTGTGGTGAAAGAAAATGACAAATAGTTCTAAAATAGAGATCAAGAAATTTAATGGGAATTTTTTTGATTTATGGAAGTTCAATATGGAGGATCTTCTGGTCGATAAAGAACAACAGAACACTATGCATCCTAGTAATGCATCTACGGGTATGTTGGAAAAAGATTGGAAGAAGTTGGATATGAAGGAAAAGAGCACAATCCAATTGTGTCTTTTAGATTCAATGTTACAGAATGTCTCGAGAGAAGCTATAACCAGGGCATTATTAGATAAGTTATGGGTTTTGTATCAGTCTAAGTCCTTGGTAAACAAACTTTTCCTATGGAAGAAGTTGTACCTCCCGAGGATGAACGATGGAGACTCAGTGACAGAGCATCTAAATTGATAAGCAATTGCTCCACTTCTTCAATAACCAACCAAGAGTACAAAATAACATCAACAAGAAAATGAATCGGATTTGGGAAGTGGATCCAATGCACTCATCAATGGAATGTATGTAGTGATCCATTTTTTTTTCTAAATGCATTAACATATTTCATTAGCATATCGATGGTTCTTGCAACAAACTTTTAAAGAATACATACATTATCAAGATCCTCAATTTCCCCTTTTAATCAAGTTGACAACTTTTTGGTGTAATCCAGGGTATATTTTCATTGTTCAAGTGTACTCATATGCATTCTAGATAAACAAGTAGTTGTTATTGTAGGCCAAAATGGTATGAAATTTGGCATGCCATATTAATGTGAGGGAAATTTTGTCTATTTGAAAGTCTATTATGATAGCAATGTTAGGCATTCCTTAGATTATATAACATATTCTTATAATTAACACATCACTCTTAAAAATTTTAAATTGTTTTTGCAATTGATATCTAAAACGAATTGAAACGAGGTCTACAAGTAATTATCCAAATTTGATGACCAACTGGAGTCTCAAGACTTCAGGATGTTACCACCTAAACCTACAATTGTTGGAGAGGTGAATACAATCTTATGTTAATCAATATATTAATTTAGTTCATAAATTGTAGATGCAAACCTTAATTTCAATCTATTCAGGTAAGCCCATTGATGGATGCATTGGATCCACTTCCCAACTTTGATTCCTTTTGTTGTTGATGTTCTTCTATGCTCTTTGATGGTTATTGAAGAAGTGGAGCAACTGCTTGTCAATTTAGATGTTCTGTCACCGAGTCTCCATCATTCATCCTTAGGAGGTACAACTTCTTTCATAGGAAAAGTTTGTTTACCAAGGAATTATATTGATATAAAACCCCTAACTTATCCCATAATTTCTTGGTTGTAACTTCTCTCGAGACATTCAGTAACACTAAATCTAAAAGACACAAATGGATTGTGTTCTTTTCCTTCCTATCCAACTTCTTCTAATTTTATGTCGGCATACCCATAAGTGTAGTACCATGATCCACAATGACCCATTATTCTTTGTCTACCAGAAGATCCTCCATGTTGAGCTTCCATTGAAGAATGCATAGGATCCACTTCTCAACTCTAATTCCTTTTATTATTGATTTTGTTCTGTGAGCTTGGTTGGTTATTGAAGAAGTGGAGCAATGCCATTTGACAGAGAGTCACCATAAGCAGTGGCAATAGATCTCTCACAACCAATTTCATTCCCCATTTGTGTATATATATCTAATAGATAGGCCATAAACTAGTCGCAGTCTCTCTTCATTCCACTGCACACAATCAGTGCAAGAATAGGGGTTATTCCAAACTTTCCTAATTTCTCTCATTGCCCTACCCATCATGAATTTGATTTAGCTAGGGCCCCAAGCATCATGCATTACTTACAAGAAAGGAGAATTGCATGTAGGAAAATGGCTAGCCTTGTGGCTAGTTTCATTTCTGGAGTGAATCAATTGTAGAGTGCAACGTGCAGGTAATGACCAAACCCATCAATTCTTAACTATTATTTCATCTTGAGAGGTCAGAAGAGCACTCAATTTCCTATATGTAATATTTAATACTGCATTGTTAGTAGATATGATTATATTTTTATTTATATAAGAACAATAAGAAAGTATCTTGTAACTTCTATTTCTAAGCATTGTAATTTTATTTCTAAACATTGTATCTTTTATTACTGAGCAAAATTATTATTGATCCATGGAGAAATTTTAAGCTAGGATGAGCATAATATACCTTCAATTCCTAAAGATTCTAGCTTAGAATTCAAATAATTCCAATCTTATTTCTATTTTTCAAGCCAACCATCGAAGAAATCATCTCAGTGGTTGATCCTGACCCACTCTCAATCTAACCAGTTGAAGAGGAAGGGGATGAAGAAGGCAGTACAAGGGGGATGAAGAAGGCAATACAAAGGGGATGAAGTAGGTGGTCCACAAAGGGGAATGAAGAAGGTGGTAAAAGGGTGATGAATGAGGTGGTACATGAAGCGGGGTGAAGAAGGCACTGCCACAACCAAATTGATTTGTCAGAGCGAGTTAAATTTTGAGTAAATGAAAATGTGGTGCATTCATTCTACTCTTGAGAAAATTAGGCAAGGATTTCTTGTAAATCACATCTCGAATAATTAATGCTCAAATAATTAATACCTAGATCAATTAATTAAGAAGGATGTCAGAGTAATCAAAATAGGGTTGATCAATTAATTGAGAAGGATGTCAGAGTAATCAAAATAAGGTTGATCAATTAATTGAGAAGGATGTCAGAGTAATCAAAATAGGGTTGTACATGAACATTTATAGATCTTTAAATTTTATATTTTAAATGATTTTTTTTTATGTTTGACAAATACAAATCATATTTTGTAAACACCAAGGGCAATTAAGTCCCATGAGAACATATTAACCAATAAAAAATTCAACATATCAAACTGAAAAATTCAAAAAATACTTTTTGTTTTTCAAATAAATAATATTAATAAAAGTTTTTAATAGGATATTGTGAATTCACAAAAGGAAATAAATAATGAAAAGTCAAAGGGCTTTGACCGTGAAGCTAAACTCATAGTCCCGGCGAAGGCAGGGACTAATAACATAGGAGGGGGGTTAAAATATTAAATGGTTCTAATAAAAGTGATCCAAATTGTTGTGCCTAATGGATATTTGATCAATTTTATGAACATTCTAGTCTAAAATACAATGGTGTTCAAGTGTAAATGACACGGTCTAATGAATGAAACCATAATTAAGACTATATGCAAAAGCAAATGAAACCAATTGAAAGAAAGTTTTGAAATGAAAATGGAAAGGCGTGAATGGACTAAGTTGGTTGTTTTGATTATGAGATTTAATCTAAATACCAGTTTACTAAATAAAAACAAATGGAAAATGACTTTAATATGTGAATTTGTGAGAACCATTGCCTTAAATGGAGTATATGTAAAATGTGAGTTTGTGAGAATCATTGCCTTAAATGGAGTATATGTAAAATGTGAGTTTGTGAGAACCATTGCCATAAATGGAGTATATGTAAAGGTTTTTTTTACACTGTGAAGGGTTTTAAAATTTAAATTTCATTAGTAGGCAATTCAACAGATCATCTAGATGTGTGAAGTAGAAAGAAAAATATAAGAAACTCTTAAACAACATGGACTATTAGGGATAATTTTTTTTTTAATTTCATCATGGTATTTCATTAGTAGGCAATTCAATAAACCACCTAAAAGTGTCGAGTAAAAATATCATATAAAAGCCTTAATTAAACATGGACTGCTAGTACTTTGAGTAGTACATTAACTTGTTGAAAGATGATTTCCAAGCATGGAGAGATGAGTTGACTTGGAGTAACATACATTGATGTATAAGATCTTGAAATGTAAGATGATTTTTTTTCTTATGGTTAGTGGTACTTTGAGTAGTATATCAAAGGATGATTTCCAAGCATAGAGATATGAGTTGATTTGGAGTAAACATTGATGTATAAGATATTGAAGTGTAAGATGATTTTTTTTATTATGGTTAGTGTTTTGTGCTATATCAATTTTTGCCAATTTTTTAAAATGTTTTGTGTTATATCAATTTTTTCCTTGAAGTGGTATATGATTTTTTTAAATTAAACTAATTGCAAGTTAAAATATATTATTTTTATGTTTTTTCTAAGAAATATTCATGATTTGTAATGATAAACATGATATATTATTGATTTTAATTATGAAAGTTAATTTTGAAAACAACAAGAAAGTTAAATTTATGACCTCTGGAATTTTGAGAAAAAAAAATCAACATGCAACTTTCAATTAAATATTTTTGAAATAATTGTCAAAAAAATTGCTTTACAAAATAAGTTCAAATACCTCACTTTAGAAAGTTAACATGTAATGATTAAATAAGTAAATCTCTCATAGGTGCTTGTGTCACCTTAGTAAGCAATAATATATTAAAAATGAGACCAAGTAGGAATCAAGCATAGGATATATCACTAAGGGTCATATGAAATGAAGTAAAAAGTAACAAGATAGATAAGCCACGTAGTGATTAGTACTTGCCAAAAATGAAATCCCCACACAATTGTATTACACCAAGAATGTGAATATGTGGATCCTCAAAGCCCCATCAAATTTTGGGTCGTCAATATCCACCTTGTTATGCAACATTGAATGTTGTGGCACATGGATTATAGGTCGTTGGATCTGAAAGCAATTCAAATATGACGACCTATAATCTACCTGCCGCAACATTCAATGCTGCGTAGCAGATCGGATATTACTCACCCAAATTTAGGGAATCTCTCTTTTCCTAATTAAGTAATATACATATACACTCACAAAGTCCCATCAAATATGTGGAAGCTCTCTTTTCTTAACTAAGTAATTAAGACAATGACTCACAACGTCTAATAAGAATGTCGTGACTTGTAACAAATTTTCTGTAAGAATAACAACAATGATTGAATTAGTTGAATTTATAGTGAGTAACTATAATTTTAATACTTCAATTAAAATAAATGTTTCATATGGCTTTTCAATGAAATATCTAATTATTATAAAAGTTTCTAATACTTCAATTAAAATAAATGTTTGATATGGATTTTCAATGACATATGTAATTACTATACAAGTTTCTTATAAATTTTCAATGATATATCTAACTTTATATTTTAGACAAGAATCATATTCTAAAAATATGTGTCAAACAACTTATGTATAATGTTTACGTGATATCTCAAGTTGTCCACGTGAAGTGAAATTGGATATTTCTTCAATGCATGATCAACTTTGAAACTAAGAGAAAAATAAAACCAATTGAATACTCGAGATGCATGATTGGGGATATGCAACAAATGATTGATTCTATTTTTCTCTACAAGGGTTTCTTCGCAGATTACTTAGACGCTTTGGGGGGTGAAAATAACATATTTTTTGTTTTGCTTTAAAAGTGTTTCTTTGCAACTTACTTAGATGCTTTTGGGGTGAAAACAAGCGATTGCTTTCCCTGAGGAGCTCAGTTTTACGATATTAGGGTTGCTTAACTAGACTCTAATCCTCTTGAGGAGAGGAGGGAGACTCTCAAAACAAATCCCTTTGATTCTAACCTTTCCTTTGGTTTATTGGAGCATATAAATAACTAGATTTCCATTAGATATTGATTAGAAAACGTAATTATTAATACATGAACATGCCATATTAACTCGTTTACATGTGTGATGTTCATAAAATATACAAATTTATTGCTTCCTCATTTGGAGAATATTGTGCCTTTAAAATATGTATACATAAAATTAAACTATGAGACAATTGCAAATTCATGACATAAGATTATTTGTAAAGAAATTTTAGGAAAATAATTATTTTATGTAATAGCTTGTATTTAAAGTGAAATTATATAAAGGTGTAATATTAAAATGATAATAATATTAAAACAATAATGATAGATCTAAAGGATAAGGTTAAAATTTTAAAAGAGAAGTGGGAGACTTGATTTTAAAACTTTTAAATTATATAAGTGATATTTTTGTAGTGGATTTCAAAATAAAAAAAATTATTCGAACAATCATGAACTATGTCATGTGAAAATATAAACAAGGGAAATAACTACAAAGAGACTAGTCCTCGCCTCATTCATTGAAATTATAGTTGTATCGTAGCGAATAAAACCATATTTAGATTTCAGCTAATAAAAATCGGTAAAAGCTTAATCATTTCTTGCTCATCCGTCAAATGAAAATGTCACATATGATGTGATCTTTAAATTTAGATGCCATGGTATTAATTTTTTGAGCACCAGGACAAAGAAGGACAAAAGAGTTATAGAATTCATTTAGGGAGATGTTGTAGAGCATTATATAAAACAAAATGTCTACAATAGTAGAAAAGGAATACGATTCTAAGCTCGGTAGATATATCTATTGAGGTTCGACGTGTGAGGGTTATTTCACAAACTGCTTAGATTGCAAGAAAATTTATTCCCAATGTCAACAAATTGGATGTCTTGAGGACAACATGACTTTATATAGAAAATAAGAAGCATGATGCCTTTCTTCTGTGGGAGGAGTACTAGTCTTGACAACAACACTTTTCGAGACAAGGGGACCAAATAACCACACCTTTCCACAAGAAACGTGTAAACACAGGCCCACCTCATAAGAAAAAACAATATCTAAAAGTAGACATATCATAAGATTAGGCATGAAGGAATCAATATTTGGTCCTCTCTTGACTCATGTTTTATTCTTGTGCTCCAAAAGCGAATCAGATGAATACATACTTGAATCCACTACCCTAAGTCAATATCATTACCATGAAAAAAATTCAATATAACGAAGTTGAAATATCCATTTTTGTTTAAAAAGAAGATTTGGATTTACTTACCAAGAGTGGTTTTCATCCTATATCAATCAGAAAAATATAATTGTATTGAGAGAAACTTTTGACCATTTTGATAGTATAAACTTGTAAGACCCTCCCTCCCTCAGAAAATAATGAAGGCAGAGTCCTAGGATAGGTCGGAACGAACGAGACACATGGACTGACCATGGAATGAAGGGGAGGTAGAATAGATTACCTAGAAAGTAAGGACACACACACAGATGATGTGTAATGAATACGGTTCTTTAAAAGGGTAGAGTATGATGGGGTGTGAAATTGAAATGAACTAGGTTGGTTGAATTATATAATTCCATTGCAATGCTCCATTGGATCTGAACTGAAACTTCAATGGCTATTTATTTCTACACTCTCCCGCCCTTTAGCCTTTTCACTTTCCAAATCAAATTGTCGATGGAGTTTGTTTTTTGCTTTCCAAATCATCGTTGGGATTCCAACACAACACACCATCTAGATTTTTCTTTTTTCTTTACTATACACCATCCTCCTCTCCTCTCAAGCATTTTTATTTCCAAATCCAATTGAATGGGAACATTCAGCTACAAACATCTTAAATGGGATATTTTTATAGATCGTTGTTTAACAAACATCTTTGCCTACTATAATGTATTACACACTATAATGTATAATGTATCACTAATATTAGTATCACAAAAATCAACTTTTAACTTTATCAAAATCAATTCATATAATAAAATATGTTATAAGTTTTTCTCTATGAGTCCAATGTTGCCACGTCAAAAGTCATTCATGCAAAATCACGCCAATCGTCATTGACATGAGCGACGATGGGTGACTATGGGAAAGTGGACATGTTTTGGCCTGGGGACTCCAACAACATTGTTTTGTAGTCATTTTTCTTTTGAATGGGAGACTTCGGAAACAATGTTGGTGGACATTGAAGTAATCCCTTAGTAGTACTTTTCAAATCACAATTTTCATAACATACACACCGTTAAGATGCACACAATATTTTTGTCTACTTTTATCCACCTGGAGATAGAGGAAGGGCATTCTACTTTTGTTGAAATCAGTGTAGGATCTGTGTATCAATGCAATTATTTCAAGCATAGATAAATCTTCTCTAGCATTATCATGGTACTTCTAGCTATTAAACCAACGCCAAAATGTAGAGGCAATTTTTTTTTCGAAACTCTCCCAAATCTTGAAGGCTAAATTTTGTAATAACCCTTGTGATATGAATACTCTTTGGTTTAGTCACGGTGATTTGAAAGGATCAACTCCCGTGATAGGCAATATGTGCATGCTTAAAAGGGATTTTGATGGCAAAGAATGTTTTTTCATCTTGAAAGATACATAGGGTTTCTACAGGGTGAAATCATGAAGATGGGTGTCTATTTTGTTTGTTTTATGAAAAAAAAAACTATATTTTCACAAGTTCTTCAACTTTCGGCATACAAAAGTATTTTTTTTATTTAGAATTTCACTTTACAGTAAAAACAAAACTTGTGAATAATTTTGTTAGCTTTCCAATGACTATTTTTCAATTTTTTTTTATTAAGATTTGATATGTCAATTTGACAATTGTTTAACAGTATGTTCCTTAAACATCAAAGGAATGATAATGAATTATTTTTTCTTCCAACAATATATCTATTATTAAACTTATGTTTTTAACAAACGAAATATACTGCAACAATCTACATAGACTTTGTTTTATTATGACTATAATTTTGATTCTAACGGATGAATATTATAATTTCTAGAATTTTTTTAAGTTGACCAAGCTGAAAACGTTGTAGATTTTAAACACTTGTTTTCCTCCACCTTGTATCTATCTTGATTTTTACTTAAAAGTAAAATATAAAAATACCTTTTTTAAAAGAACAATTTAAGGATTATGAATATAATTTTTTCTAAATTTTTCACTATGTATTTTTAGAGTTACAGATATTTCATTTCATTGAATCATAATGTCTGTTGAAAATATTATGCAGTGATTTTTTATTTTTTTAAATTAAATAAAATTAGATAAAAATAATGAAAATGAAAACAAATTATAGGAATTGAAAGCAGATTCAATTTTGCAAATGCTGGTGTCTTTTTCGAAACCAAATTCTGAGTATTTGCAGGAGTCCGCAACCTCCAAAGTCCAGGTAAGCTTGGGGGAATTCTCTGGTTTATGGATACAGTCCTAATTTCCCGTTTTCGGCTGAAACAATATTCTTTTGGCTGAAAAACTAAATTCTAACGGAAACCGTCAAAACTAAACGGTTTCCAAGGTTTTTGGTCGAAAAACCCTTGTTTCGGCCGAAATATGGTTGAGCGAATTCTGTCGATCAGAAAAAATGAAAAGACACGTCGTATCGTTTCATTTCGCGCCAAATCGTATAAATACGCTTTCGGACGAACACATTTAACACAATTCATCGCTTGTTTGATGGTTTTCTAGATCACTTAAACAAAGTTTCGAATCATCTTTTTGGTTTTTGTTGAATAAGGTAATTGATGTTTGTTCAAGTTTTTATTGGAATAACAATTTATATGTTGAAAGATAAATGTTGAGCATTTTTTCAATGTGAAGTATTGTTGAACATATCTTTTACAGATAACTGTAAAAGTCATGGGAAACAAAAGTTTGCGCAAGAGAAAATTTGATCGCACTCGAGATGATACTCACCATAACGAACAAAGGAAAGTGCATTATTGGAGAAAGAAACGAGAGCATGCAAATATTGAAGAAAGAAACGATGATAATGTAAATAGAGATTTTCAAGAAGAAGAAGTCCAACCATGTATGCATGCACATATTGTCTATATTAAAAGTATAGAATTCAAATTTAAAATATTATTTAATATAATTGATTGTAATTACAATTTGATGTTTTTCAAAAAACATAAATAGATGTGTCTCATAATGTCAAAGAAGACGTTGAAACCGAAATTGAAGCAGAAGACGTTGAAACCGAAATTGAAGAAAAAGACGTATCACCTATAGGTATGTACATAAATTTAGATAATACAAGATGAACACTTGTATATATAGTTTAGTGAATTTATGTTCGGGTTTTGTTTTTTAATATAAACTTTGAATTGAAATATGCAGGAGAATCTACCAACATTGATGATGAAATATTAGAAAATGTTGATACTGACAAATTTGGGAAGAAAAAAGCTAAGCATTATATAAGATATCGAACTAAGAATATGTATAATACTTTTTTCAAAGATGAATTAGTAACAGTACAAGCTCAACTTTTACTCTGTCTAATAAAGTCAAGAAAGTTAAAATAAGCTACATCATTATTGGGTATTCAAAAGTCGACAAAAGACACAAAGGTGAAATAGAATGTCTTTGACAATATAACTAGTGTATTAAAAGATTTTGGAAAATCTCGAAAAAAAATATGTCAGTGTTGCATGTAGAGCGATACAAACAACAATTGTTTCATCTAGTAATATAAAAGATCGTTTGACATGACACATGGCAAAAAAAATAGGAACATCAAGAAAAACATTGTACAAACATACAAAATTTCGATTTCAAATAGATGCAAATGATGAACTAGCTTGTTGGACAGTTATTTCTAAACAAACCTACAAAGATAGACTTGCAGAAAATGTTCAAGAATTGGCCCGTAATTGTTGGTTGGAAGAATCTCTTGTTTCACCACATACAAGGGATGTGTTGTGACGAAGAATAACATGAAAACAATATGATGAACATCCAAAACATATATTTCCAATGACACAAATAGAATTGTTCAATAAGTTCAAAGAAGAGCACAAAGAAGTTAAAATTTCCATCAATACATTTGTGCAACAAAAACCATGGTTTGTTAGACCCATCACTGTTCGTGACACTTGTTGTCGTCATTATCATGTGGAATTTGAGTTGTATTACAACACTTTTCTTGATTTTGGTAAAATTTATGGCCAAGTTCACCTCCTCCTTCCACATTCCGTGCTTTTATATCTGAAATTCTATGTGAAAGAGAAACTGATGAATTATTTTACAAAAAAAAATGTGTTAGTGGAAATAAATGTGATCGTTGTGGAAATCTAAGTTTGTTTCACTCAAAGTATCCTATTGATATGAATGATCAATCATTTTCTAATACAACAGTCAATTGGAAGAGATATGAACATATCAACAACACGACTCCACATTCTTCAAATGTTATTTCCAAAAGGATTGATTTGAGAGTAGATAAAATCTGTGTGATAGATTTTTTGAAGAAGTTTGAGGAAGCAATTTATAAATACACCAAGAATTCACATAGAGCTCGATGAAAAGACATACAATTAAAACAATCTCGTGAAGTGTTTCCACCAGGGACAATTTTGTCTGTAGTTGATTTTGCAGAGAATTACACATTCACTGCACAAAAATAAATACAGAGTGAATATTATCATTTTGATCAAGTCACAATATTTGTCCACATTCTATATAGACATTCTCAATGGAGTCTTGATAACATAGAAAACACCAATGACAATCGACATGTTCTTAAAGAATATCACTT
>JASDQU010014169.1:72620-85851 GCA_032191745.1 Picea mariana
ACTATTGGGGAATAATGGAAGAAACCATTTTACAGAATAAAGATACTATTAAAAAAAACGTCAAATCAAAATTTAAGGAAAAAATGTGGTGTGATAAAGAGTTAGAGGGAAAAAGAAAATTAAGGTATTATAAAGATGTAATCAACCCTAATCTAGAAGATCAAAATTATCTATCAATTTTGCCAAGTGTAAAGAAAAAAATAAGCATTGCTAAGATAAGAACAAATTCTCACGAGCTCCATAGTGAAACTGGGCGTTGGTCAATTCCTAAAACGCCATGGGATGAAAGAGTGTGTCACCTTTGTGACACTAAGAAGGTTGAAGATGAAAAACACTTTCTCTTAGATTGTCCAGCCTATACCCATATTAGATCTCATTTTCAAAATATTGATCACACTACCAACCTTCCTAACCTCTTAACTCAACAAAAGTATGGTGATCTTGGAAACCTTCTGTTAATGCTTTTCGAGCACAGAAACAAAATTCTAAAGAATCACAAGTAATCACTTACCCTCTTAAGGTTTGATAGACCAATTAAGTCTTAGTGGACGTTAATCATCATCATCATCATCAATAAAAGTTTTTAATAAGATATTGTGAATTAACAAAAAGAAATAAATAATAAAAAGTCAAAAAGCTTTGACCGTGAAGCTAAACTCATAGTCCCGACGAAGTCAGAGACTAATAACATAAGAGGGGAGTTAAAATATTAAATGCAAATAATATTAATAAAAAATTTTAATAGGATATTGTGAATTAAAAAAAGGAAATAAATAATAAAAAATCAAAGGGCTTTGACCGTGAAGCTAAACTCATAGTCCCGGCGAAGGCAGGGACTAATAACATAAGAGGGGGGTTAAAATATTAAATGGTTCTAATAAAAGTGATCCAAATTGTTGTGCCTAATGGATATTTGATCAATTTTATGAACATTCTAGTCTAAAATACAATGGTGTTCAAGTGTAAATGACATGGTCTAATGAATGAAACCATAATTAAGACTATATGCAAAAGTAAATGAAACCAATTGAAAGAAAGTTTTAAAATGAAAATGGAAAGGCGTGAACGGACTAAGTTGGTTATTTTGATTATGAGATTTAATCTAAATACCAGTTCACTAATTGAAAACAAATGGAAAATGACTTTAATATGTGAATTTGTGAGAACCATTGCTTATGGAATAAGTTGGTTGTTTTGATTATGAGATTTAATCTAAATATCAGTTCACTAATTGAAAACAAATGGAAAATGACTTTAATATGTGAATTTGTGAGAACCATTGCTTTAAATGGAGTATATGTAAAATGTGAGTTTGTGAGAACCATTGCCTTAAATGAGTATATGTAAAGGCATTTTTTTACACTGTTG
This sequence comes from Picea mariana, assembly GCA_032191745.1. Lineage (NCBI taxonomy): Eukaryota > Viridiplantae > Streptophyta > Pinopsida > Pinales > Pinaceae > Picea > Picea mariana. The sequence goes on from JASDQU010014169.1 coordinate 73,989, forward strand.
CTTATGGACTAAGTTGGTTGTTTTGATTATGAGATTTAATTTAAATATCAGTTCACTAATTGAAAACAAATGGAAAATGACTTTAATATGTGAATTTGTGAGAATCATTGTTTTAAATGGAGTATATGTAAAATGTGAGTTTGTGAGAACCATTGCCTTAAATGAGTATATGTAAAGGCATTTTTTTACACTGTAAAGGGTTTTAAAATCTAAATTTCATTAGTAGGCAATTCAACAGATCACTTAAATGTGTGGAGTAGAAAGAAAAATATAAGAAACTCTTAAACAACATGGACTATTAGGGATAAAAAAAATCTTAATTTTATCATGGTATTTCATTAGTAGACAATTCAATAGACCATCTAAAGGTGTCGAGTAAAAATATCATATGAAAACCTTAATTAAACATGGACTGCTAGTACTTTGAGTAGTACACCAACTTGTTGAAAGATGATTTCCAAACATGGAGAGATGAGTTGACTTGGAGTAACAGACATTGATGTATAAGATCTTGAAATGTAAGATGATTTTTTTTCTTATGGTTAGTGGTACTTTGAGTAGTATATCAAAGGATGATTTCCGAGCATGGAGATACGAGTTGATTTGGAGTAAACATTGATGTATAAGATCTTGAAGTATAAGATGATTTTTTTATTATTGTTAGTGTTTTGTGCTATATCAATTTTTGACAATTTTTTTAAATGTTTTGTGTTATATCAATTTTTTCTTTTAAGTGGTATATGATTTTTTTAAATTAAACTAATTGCAAGTTAAAATATATTATTTTTATGTTTTTTCTAAGAAATATTCATGATTTGTAATGATAAACATGATATATTATTGATTTTAATTATGAAAGCTAATTTTGAAAACAAGAAGAAAGTTAAATTCATGACTTCTGGAATTTTGAGAAAAAAAAATCAACATGTAACTTCAATTAAATATTTTTGAAATAATTGTAAAAAAAATTGCTTTACAAAATAAGTTCAAATACCTCACTTTAGAAAGTTAACATGTAACGATTAAATAAGCAAATCTCTCATAGGTGCTTGTGTCACCTTAGTAAGCAATAATATATTAAAAATGAGACCAAGTAGGAATCAAGCATAGGATATATCACTAACGGTCATATGAAATGAACTAAAAAGTAACAAGATAGATAAGCCACGTAGTGACTAGTACTTGCCAAAAATGAAATCCCCACACAATTGTATTACACCAAGAATGTGAATAAGTGGATCCTCAAAGCCCCATCAAATTTAGGGTCGTCAATATCCACCCTGCTATGCAATATTGAATGTTGTGGTACCTGGATTATAGATCATTGGATCTGAAAGCAATTCAGATCTGACGACCTATAATCCACCTGCCGCAACATTCAATGCTGCGTAGCAGACCAAATATTGCTCACCCAAATTTAGGGAATCTCTCTGTTCCTAATTAAGTAATATACATATACACCCACAAAGTCCCATCAAATATGTGGAAGCTCTCTTTTCTTAACTAAGTAATGAAGACAATGACTCACAACGTCTAATGAGAATATTGTGACTTGTAACAAGTTTTCTATAAGAATAACAACAATGGTTGAATTAGTTGAATTTATAACGAGTAACTATAATTTTAATACTTCAATTAAAATAAATGTTTTATATGGCTTTTCAATGAAATATCTAATTACTATAAAAGTTTCTAATACCTCAATTAAAATAAATGTTTGATATGGATTTTCAATGACATATGTAATTACTATAAAAATTTCTTATAAATTTTCAATGATATATCTAACTTTATATTTTACACAAAAATCATATTCTAAAAATATGTGTCAAACAACTTATGTATAATGTTTACTTGGATTTTTTAATGACATATCTAATTACTATAAAACTTATGTATAATGTTTACTTGGATTTTTTAATGACATATCCAATTACTATAAAAGTTTCTTATAAATTTTCAATGATATTATATATATATATAATATGTTTACATAATATCTCAAGTTGTCCACGTGAAGTGAAATTGGATATTTCTTCAATGCATGATCAACTTTGAAACTAAGAGAAAAATAAAACCAATTGAATACTCGAGATGCATGATTTTACACTGGGGATATGCAACAAATGATTGATTCTATTTTTCTCTATAAGGGTTTCTTCGCAGATTACTTAGATGTTTTTGGGGGTGAAAAATAACATATTTTTTGCTTTGCTTTAAAAGGGTTTCTTTGCAACTTACTTAGATGCTTTTGGGGTGAAAAAAAGCGATTGCTTTCCCTGAGGAGCTCAGTTTTACGATATTAGGAGCTCAGTTAAGCGATTGCTTAACTAGACTCTAATCCTCTTGAGGAGAGGAGGGGAGGGGGACTCTCAAAACAAATCCCTTTGATTCTAACCTTTCCTTTATGTCCCCTTTCCTTTGGTTTATTGGAGCATATAAATAACTAGATTTCCATTAGATACTGATTAGAAAACATAATTATTAATACATGAACATGCCATATTAACTCGTTTACATGTGTGATGTTCATAAAATATACAAATTTATTGCTTTCTCATTTGGAGAATATTGTGCCTTTAAAATATGTATACATAAAATTAAACTATGAGACAATTGCAAATTCATGACATAAGATTATTTGTAAAGAAATGTGAGGAAAATAATTATTTTATGTAATAGATTGTATTTAAAGTGAAATTATATAAAGATGTAATATTAAAATAATAGTAATATTAAAACGATAATGATGGATTTAAAGGATAGGGTTAAAATTCTAAAAGAGAAGCGAGAGACTTGATTTTAAAACTTTTAAATTATATAAGTGATATTTTTGTAGTGGATTTCAAAATAAAAAAATTATTCGAACAATCATGATGTCTATGTCGAGTGAAAATATAAACAAGGGAAATAGCTACAAAGAAACTAGTCCCCGCCTCATTCATTGAAATTATAGTTCTATTGCAGCGAATAAAACCATATTTAGATTACAACTAATAAAAATCGGTAAAAGCTTAATCATTTCTTGCTCGTCCGTCAAATGAAAATGTCACATATGACACGATCTTTGACACAAATTTAGATGCCATGGTATTAATTTTTTGAGCACTGGGACAAAGAAGGACAAAAGAGTTATAGATTTCATTTAGGGAAATGTTGTAGAGTATTATATAAAACAAAATATCTACAATAGTAGAAAAGGAATACGATTCTAAGCTCGGTAGATATATCTATTGAGGTTCGACGTGTGAGGGTTATTTCACAGACTGCTTAGATTGCAAGAAAAATTATTCCCAATGTCAACAAATTGGATGTCTTGAGGACAACATGACTTTATGCTATAGAAAATAAGAAGCATGATGCATTTCTTCTGTGGGAGGAGTACTAGTCTTGACAACAACACTTTTCAAGACAAGGGGAACAAATAACAACACCTTTCCACAAGAAACGTGTAAACACAGGCCCACCTCACAAGAAAAAACAATATCTAAAAGTAGACACCTCATAAGATTAGGCATGAAGGAATCAATATTTGGTCCTCTCTTGACTCATGTTTTATTTTTGTGCTCCAAAAGCGAATTAGATGAATACATACTTGAATCCACTACCCTAAGTCAATATCATTAGCATGAAAAAAATTCAATATAACGAAGTTGAAATATCCATTTTTGTTTAAAAAGAAGATTTGGATTTACCTACTGAGAGTGGTTTTCATCATATATCAATTAGAAAAATATAATTGTAGTGAGAGAAACTTTTGACCGTTTTGATAGTATAAACTTTTAAGACCCTCCCTCCCTCAGAAAACAATGAAGGTGGAGTCCTAGGACAGGTCGGAACGGACGAGACACATGGACTGACCATGGAATGAAGGGGAGGTAGAATAGATTACCTAGAAAATAAGGACACATACACAGATGATGTGTAATGAATACGGTTCTTTAAAAGGGTAGAGTATGATGGGGTGTGAAATTGAAATGAACTAGGTTGGTTGAATTATATAATTCCATTGCAACTCTCCATCGGATCTGAACTTAAACTTCAATGGCTATTTCTTTCTACACTCTCTCGCCATTTAGCTTTTTCACTTTCCAAATCAAATTGTCGATGGAGTTTTCTTTTTTCTTTCCAAATCATCGTCGGGATGCCAACACAACACACCATCCAGATTTTTCTTTTTGCTTTACTACACACCATCCTCCTCTCCTCTCGAGCATTTTTCTTTCCAAATCCAATTGAATGGGAACATTCAGCTACAAACATCTTAAATGGGATATTTTTATAGAGCGTTGTTTAACAAACATCTTCGCCTACTATAATGTATTACACACTATAACATATAATGTATCACTAATATTAGTATCACAAAAATCAACTTTTAACTTTATCAAAATCAATTCATATAATAAAATATGTTATAAGTTTTTCTTTATGAGTCCAATGTTGCCACGTCAAAAGTCATTCATGCAAAATCAGGCCAATCGTCATTGACATGAGCGACGGTGGGTGACTATGGGAAAGTGCACCTGTTTTGGCATTGGGACTCCAACAACATTGTTTTGTAGTCATTTTTCTTTTGAATGGGAGACTTTAGAAACAATGCTTGTGGACATTGAAGTAATCCCTTAGTAGTACATTTCAGATCACAATTTTCATAACATGCACGCCGTCAAGATGCACACAATATTTTTGTCTACTTTTATCCACCTGGAGATAGAGGAAGGACATTCTACTTTTGCTGAAATCGGTGCAGGATCTGTGTATCAATGCAATTATTTCAAGCATAGATACATCTTCTCTAGCATTATCATGGTTCTTCTGGCTGTTAAACCAATGCCCAAATGTAGAGGCAATTTTTTTTTCGAAACTCTCCCAGATATTGAAAGCTAAATTTTGTAATAACCCTTGTGATATGAATACTCTTTGGTTCAGTCACGGTGATTTGAAAGGATCAACTCCCGTGATAGGCAATATGTGCGTCCTTACAAGGGATTTTGATGGCAAGGAATGTTTTTTCATCTCAAAAGATACATAGGGTTTCTACAGGGTGAAATCATGAAGATGGGTGTCTATTTTGCTTGTTTTATGAGAAAAAAAAAAACTATATTTTCACAAGTTCTTCAACTTCCGGCATACAAAGCATTTTTTTTTATTTAGAATTTCACTTTACAGTAAAAATAAAACTTGTGAATAATTTTGTTAGCTTTCCAATGACTATTTTTCAATTTTTTTTATTAAGATTTGATATGTCAATTTGACAATTGTTTAACAGTATGTTCCTTAAACATGAAAGGAATGATAACGAGTTATTTTTTCCTCCAACAATGTATCTATTATTAAACTTATGTTTATAACAAACGAAATATACTACAACAATCTACAGAGACTTTGTTTTATTATGACTATAATTTTGATTCTAACAGATGAATATTATAATTTCTAGAATTTTTTGAAGTTGACCAAGCTGAAAACATTGCAGATTTTAAACACATGTTTTCCTCCACCTTGTATCTATCTTGATTTTTACTTAAAAGTAAAATCTAAAAATACCCTTTTGAAAAGAACAATTTAAGGATTATGAATATAATTTTTTCTAAATTTTTCACTGTGTATTTTTAGAGTTACGGATATTTCATTTCATTGAATCATAATGTCTGTTGAAAATATTATGCAGTGATTTTTTTTTTAAATTAAATAAAATTAGATAAAAATAATGAAAATGAAAACAAATTATAGGAATTGAAAGTAGATTCAATTTTGCAAATACTGGTGTCATTTTCGAAACCAAATTCTGAGTATTTGCAGGAGTCCGCAACCTCCAAAGTTCAGGTAAGCTTGGGGAATTGTCTGGTTTATGGATACAGTCCCAATTTTTCATTTTCGTTCGAAATAATCTTTCGGCCAAAACAATATTCTTTTGGCTGAAAAACTCAATTCTAATGGAAATCGTCAAAACTAAACGGTTTCCAAGGTTTTCGGCCGAAAAACCCTTGTTTCAGCCGAAATATGGTTGAGCAAATTCTGTCGATCGGAAAAAATGAAAAGATACGTTGTATCATTTCATTTCGCGCCAAATCGTATAAATACGCTTTCGGACGAACACATTTAACACAATTCATTGCTTGTTTGATGGTTTTCTAGATCACCTAAACAAAGTTTCGAATCATCTTTTTGGTTTTTATTGAATAAGGTAATTGATGTTTGTTCAAGTTTTTATTGGAATAACAATTTATATGTTGAAAGATAAATGTTGAGCATTTTTTCAAGGTGAAGTCTTTGTTGAACATATCTTTTACAGATAACTATAAAAGTCATGGGAAACAAAAGTTTGCACAAGAGAAAATTTGTTCGCACTCGAGATGATACTCACCATAACGAACAAAAGAAAGAGCATTATTGGAGAAAGAAACAATAACGTGCAAATATTGAAGAAAGAAACGATGATAATGTAAATAGAGATTTTCAAGAAGAAGAAGTCCAACCATGTATGCATGCACATATTGTCTATATTGAAAGTATAGAATTCAAATTTAAAATATTATTTAATATAATTGATTGTAATTACAATTTGATGTTTTTCAAAAAACATAAATAGATTTGTCTCATAATGTCGAAGAAGATGTTGAAACTGAAATTGAAGTAGAAGACGAATCACCTATAGGTATGTACATAAATTTAGATAATATAAGATGAACACTTGTATATATAGTTTAGTGAATTTATGTTCGGGTTTTGTTTTTTAATATAAATTTTGAATTGAAATATGCAGGAGAATTTGCCAACATTGATGATGAAATATTAGAAAATGTTGATACTGACGAATTTGGGAAAAAAAAAGCTAAGCATTATATAAGATATCGAACTAAGAATATGTATAATACTTTTTTCAAAGATGAATTAGTAATAGTACAAGCTCAACTTTTACTCTGTCTAATAAAGCCAAGAAAGTTAAAATAAGCTACATCATTATTGGGTATTCAAAAGTCGACAAAAGACACAAAGGTGAAATAGAATGTCTTTGACAATATAACTAGTGTATTAAAATATTTTGGAAAATCTCGAAAAAAATATGTCAGTGTTGCACGTAGAGCAATACAAACAACAGTTGTTTCATCTAGTAATATAAAAGATCGTTTGACATGACACATGACAAAAAAAATAGGAACATCAAGAAAAACATTGTACAAAGATACAAAATTTAGATTTCAAATAGATGCAAATGATGAACTGGCTTGTTAGACAGTTATTTCTAAACAACCCTACAAAGATAGACTTGCATAAAATGTTAAAGAATTGGCCCGTAATTGTTGGTTGGAAGAATCTCCTGTTTCACCACATACAATGGATGTGTTGCGACGAAGAATAGCATGAAAAAAAAATGATGAACATCCAAAACATATATTTCCAATGACACAAATAGAATTGTTCAATAAGTTCAAAGAAGAGCACAAAGAAGTTAAAATTTCCATCAATACATTTGTGCAACAAAAACCATGGTTTGTTAGACCCATCACTGTTCGTGACACTTGTTGTTGTCGTTATCATGTGGAATTTGAGTTGTATTATGACACTTTTCTTGATTTTGGTAAAACTTTATGGCCAAGTTCACCTCCTCCTTCCACATTCCGTGCTTTTATATCTGAAATTCTATGTGAAAGAGAAGGTGATGAATTATTTTACAAAAAAAAAATGTGTTGGTGGAAAGAAATGTGATCGTTGTGGAGATCTAAGTTTGTTTCACTCAAAGTATCCTATTGATATGAATGATCAATCATTTTCTAATACAACAGTCAATTGAAAGAGATATGAATATATCAACATCACGGCTCCACATTCTTCAAATGTTATTTCCAAAAGGATTGATTTGAGAGTAGATAAAATCTGTGTGATAGATTTTTTGAAGAAGTTTGAGGAAGCAATTTATAAATACACCAAGCATTCACATAGAGCTTGATGACAATACCTACAATTCAAACAATCTCATGAAGTGTTTCCACCAGGGACAATTTTGTCTGTAGTTGATTTTGCAGATAATTACACATTCGTTGCACAAAAATAAATACAGAGTGAATATTATCATTTTGATCAAGTCACGATATTTGTCCACGTTCTATATAGACATGCTCAACGAATTCTTGATAACATAGAAAGCACCAATGACAATCGACATGTTATTAAAGAATATCACTTTTATATAAGTGATGATCGAGCACACGACACACATTGTTTTGATAAATTTTATGATTCATTGAAAGAACATGAAATCGGATTCAATCGACATTGGATATGGTCAGATGGGTGTGCGGGTCAGTTCAAATCTTCACGATCATTCTATTGGTTATTTCGTCTTCATAAAAAATCAAACATTACACATTGTTGGAATTTTTTTGAGACTGGTCATGGAAAATGAGAGCACGACGGTGGAGGGGCATGTGTAAAATGAACACTTCGAAGGTATCAGATGAACCCTCATGCCAATCGATTTGAATCGGATGAACAAGTTGTTGAATGGTGAAAAATGGCGCTAAGCCATGAATATAATCCGTCAAGGGATGTGCGCAGGTGTGTCTATATATACATGTTACACATGTACACAAGATATTTTTATTTGAACATGTTCAAATTTATATTCAATCTTCAATCATTTTCTTGAGAGATTTTAAGTTAACAAGTTCTTGTCTCGTGCAGGTTTTTTTGGTATGTTGGAATCCAAGATGTAAATAGATCAATCCCATATGACGTCAGTACAATACATGGGACATGAAAAATACATTCAATTAAAACTAAACGTTATCAAAATGTGTTTGCATTTGATAGAAGAAATGAGTCTTGTTTTTGTTCAGTTTGCATAGAGGACACACAATCCATAGATATTTGTGAAAATGAAAATGCAAAATATGTTAAAGCTTGGAGACATACCGAACTTAATATAAAAGGGAAAATTCCACTTGCAAGCTCAGAGGAGATGGAATCAAATGAAACTATAGTGTCAGTTGATGGCGATAGAGTTTTTGATCTTGTTAGAGAAGGTAATTTTTATGTTTAAATTTTTTCAAATAACTTGTAGATGTACTTGTGTGATAATCTAACACGAACTGTTTGTTGTCCAATATATCTAATTATTTGTAGGAGATGTCTTTTCCATGTTTTCACATGTAGACAACACTGAAAATGTAAAACATTATTTGATGCGATGCACAGAACAAAAGATGAGGCTATTAGAAGATTTTGATGATAACGGTTTTATATATGAAAGATAATCCATTGTATTGAAAGGATATTTTTTTCAAGAAACCCATCAAACCGATACTCATGTTTAATTTCAAGACTACCAGTCGGATGTCACAAGTTGTCAATATAGTCATTTGGTATGTGCAGCGCGCATAAAGTTAATAGAAGTTCAATAAAAAAAATAAAATTAGAAAATGGAAAATGTCCAAAGTCGATCATGAACGAATAATTGAAGATGGAATATCATTACGATTTTTTTAAACAAGTGACACATGTACATTCCATAATTTTTTATTTTGCATTGAAAATACATGTATTTATGAATATCTAGGATTCTATAATCATTTCTAGTTTAGTTTACTTTCATGGTCCATTCAATTAAGAAAAGTTGTATTTCCCATGAATTATAAAGTTTACCAAACCTTATTTACAATTTAAGGGAAGAACCTATAGATTGTATCTAGGGAACCTAAATTGACCTATACTTTGGATGATTATACTTTAATTCTACAAATTATCCAAATCAATATACACAAATCCTTTAATGCATGTAACCAATTTACTACATATAGGATAAATGCATTCATTATTTGCAATTTGATTGTTCAATGTTTTTTCAGATGAAGAGGATAAATTCATATCAAAACTAGGTCTCATTTCCATGTCATTATAAGGGACTATTGATGGCTTAGAAAAACTTTAAATTTTGATAAATTTTAATATCAATATAAAATTTAATGAAGATCGCTTACTTATATTAAATTTGATAACTTGTTTTGACTAACTATTTTCATTGTTGGACTTGTATTAAATTTGATGACTTGTTTTGACTATTTTTAACCATATTTACAAATCAAACAAAATTTAAATTACAAGTGAGAAACTATAATTTTTATTTCACATTTTCTTGAATATTTCATTGTGAAATTTCATAAGAAACTATAAAATTTGACGAACTATAAAATTTAATTTTTATTTCACATTTTCTTGAATATTTCATTGTGAAATTTCATAAGAAACTAAAAAATTTGATGATTTTTTTTTTAAATCAAGAAAATAGCATATTGAAATTATTTCATCCAATATTTTATATAAATAAACATAGTGCAAGTAAAATATTACATGCGTGATCTCAATATCTCTTCTATCTCTTCTTATGCTTTTCTTAGCTAATGTTATCATCTTTGTAGTTTTCTCATAGTTGTTCATATGAGAAAGAAGGTGAATTCAAAGACCATTAAGACCTTTCATTGAAATGTTGATGTAAATTGAGTTTTTGATGTAAATGTGAGACCATGTCTCTTTGAAAATATCAAAATGATAAAGACAATGTAAATGTCCTACGTTCAAATTCAAGTGTGTGTAGAGCCCCTTGTTTCTGTCTCTCTTACTTTGTAATATTTATAGTGGCTTTCTTCATTCTTCCATTTGTTCAAGTGATTCTTTATTTCTATATCTTCTAGCATGTTACACTAATTTTCTTAGTTCTTTTTTTTTCATGCAAAAAAACAGTTTCACTATTATTCTATTAGAATTAATTGAAACTTTTTGTTACATATGGATCTAGAAAGTGGTGATAAAAAAAGATTTGTAGTCTTTCCTTCCTTCCACATTTTTACATTGTAGTAAAGTTATAAAAAGTCATCTAGTGTCTTATAAAAAAAATTCAAAAAATGAACATCTGTAAAGATCCAGGCTAGAAAATGTAAAATGTTTATGTACATACAACAGTTCCATAAACAATTTTTTCATAAAAGAGCCAACCAAAATTTCCTTTGAGTACCTTTTTGGAGAGGTTATCTGCTACTTTTTTGAACTGTCTATGTACGTGCATAAATTTGATAGATTCAAATCTATTATTTAAGCTTTTGATCTTGTCTTTCCAGTTGTTCAGATATATCAAGTTCAGGTTGGATTTGGAATTTGTCTAGTCGATAGTGACAACCTTGGAATCTCCCGCAACCATCAATTTTTTTATGGAAAAGTAGGAAGGGAGTAATAATAGTCCCCATAGGCCCAAGAGTTCAACTTTATGTTGAATTTTATCAGTCTCCATAGGCCCAAGAACAGTCCACAATGAAATATGTTGAATTTTATCAAGTGTTTTTGAATAGTCTACAGTGAACATAAAATGAAGCATTTAAATTAATACATAGTAGGAAAGTATTTAAGAGTTTGATGCTTAATTTAATACATATATACAAAACATTAGTTCAAAACTAACAACTTTGCCACTTTTTTTTCCATCAACTTAGTGCAAACACCTTTGAGCATTGGTCAGACCACCACAATCTATCAAGCCAAGTCTTGAACCAAACCAAAACAAAGCTATTCTTACATTAGTAATGGTGTTTAACAGATTAACAACAAAACAATTTTATTTCAACATTGACATAGTAAAGATAGAGACTCTCATCATTTTAATTTCATAGAGATATCTATTGGTGAAATGGAAACGCCACAAGCCTACCATTTATGGAACATAAATAGTGGTGAAATGAAGAAATGGAGAAAACACAAAATTAATGTCCTATAAAGACATACGTTAGAATATGAAAACCATATTTAATTTGTAGCTAGCTTAAAGAAGAAAATCAATATTACTAAAATAAGAACAAAGTCTTATAAGCTT
>JASDQU010014170.1:44827-100070 GCA_032191745.1 Picea mariana
CATTTAAACCTTGATGATAATTCTTCTTCTAACTTAGGATTTCAAGTTGTTGGAGAGTTTTTTTTTTTTTTTGGTGTTTTATTATTGAACAATTATCATAGCCTTAATTTTTTATTGATGATATTTTTAATATTGTTTTCTCTTTTCATTGTGACATGCTGAGATATGTTGTAATGTAATTAACCAATGAGATATGAATAATATTCAAATAAATATGTAGAAAATCATTTACCAGAGACAATAATATTAAACCTATAGAAGATAACCCTTGTATGGATAATTCCAAAAGGGAGAGAAATGCTCACCAACATCTCCGAGGGGGAAAACTTCTTTGAGCATATCTTCAATACAATAACAATCCAGGTTAATACCTAGACAAAGCCTCATTTTATGTGTAAAACCTTTTATTAAGACCTAGATATTGAATTATTACATTTGTACTATTACAATTGTATGTCAGATAGAACCCTTCATGGTACCCTTTCATTATAAGTGTACCCTTTGTCTCCTATATGTATAGCAAGGAGACCTAGTCTCAGGAGCATATTATCTCATATCATATTGTATTCTAAATTGGATATATTGTAAAATGAGGTTTTCCCCTCGAGGTGGACTATAATCATTGAATTTTTATCATTTTTAAGTTGTTGGATCATAACATTTGGTATAAGAGCACTGATCATAGAGTTTTTCTTTTCCAAGCAAGTCATCTTAGAATTTTCGCTATAACCTTTTTTTTTGGATGATTCAGATACTGAAATTTGAAGGATATTTATAAGACATATCAAGGTGTATTTGACAAAATTTTTATCTTCTGGGTCATTATAATTTCAGAGATATACCTTGTGGAAAATAGGGTTTTGACTGGTCCTATAACTAGCCTCAAATATGTGTTCTAGGTAAAATAGTCATATCTTCTTCAGCAAGGATCCAAATTTTGTGAGACCTATTGTATTTGAAAGAGTACAATCCATAGTATTTCTGGTAGAAATTTTAGAATCAGGTGTTAAATATTGGACACATGGAATTGTGTACAGGTTTTCTCTCCTGGAAATACCAAAAATCAACAAGGTTTGGAAAAGTTACCCTAACTTTCACTTGGCACATCCAATTTTGGTCAGACCTACAAAATTGTATCTAGAAGAAATTTTAGAGAACTACAGGTAGAAATTCCAGACTCACAAGGGCTAAAATTTAAGATATACATAAGAAGGAAGGTCGACTAGGAGGACAGACTCCAAATTAAGGGCTTAAAAGGTATGTAAGTTACAATTAACATACTTTTTTATTGGAAGATCTATTTTTTGTGATTTAAAATTTGTAATAAAGAGGAAATATAGGAGAATTATTGTTTTCTCACATGGATCCAAAGGCTCCTCTAAAATTTACTTCACTGGCTAAACCTCCAAAAAACTCAACCACGACTCAAGATGAAATCGACGAGATTTATCACCGAATGGAAAAGAGGATCATTGAAAATAGGGAACAAATGGAACATAAGATGGATAAAAATATGAAAACAAATATGTATGAAATAGAAAAAAAATGGATAAGAATATGAATGCGAATAAGAATGAGATGAAAAGAAATATGGACGAAATGGAAAATTAGATAGATAAGAAGATGGATGACATGAAAAATAAGATGAATGACATGAAAAATAAGAAGGATGAAAATATACACAATTCCATGAAGGAATTGCAAAATTCCTTGTCTTCCATGATGTTTCATGCTCTAGATGATAAACTCTCTAAAGGAGATATCAAAATGCAAGGAACTCAAGAAAATAAAGGTAGTATTTTGGTTGAACAACCTACCGATAATAAGCAATTTTCTAGTGGATTTAACTCTAATAGTGGAGTTAATTATGGTGGGGGTCCTAAATTCAACTTTCCCAAGATCGAATTAAAGAAGTTTGATGGAATATAGGTCTTTACCTGGGTGAACCAAATAGAGAAATATTTTTAATTTCATAATATTATGGATGATAAGGATTACAAGTCTAGTTTGTCATCCACCAAGCAAAGAAACGACTGCTTGTTTGCGGTTGTTGATCAATTTTCGAAGATGGCCATCCTCACAGCCTGTAAGAAGAATGTCACAGCGGAAGATATGAACAAGATCTTCTTCGAATGAGTGTGGGTCCACTTTGGGATACCACAGACCATCATCTCTGACCGAGACATCAGGTTCCTCAACACCTTTTGGTCGAGTCTCTGGTGTTTATTAGACACCAAGCTCACAAAATCCACTGCTTTCCACCCCAAAACCGATGGCCAAACAAAGGTCGTCAATCGAATGTTGTGCACATCCTACACATGTACAATTCTAAGCATCCACGTACATGGGACAAGAGTCTCCCATATGTCCAACATAATTACAACAGGGCTCTCTATAGTTCCACTGACCATTTCCCATTTCAGGTGGGTCTGGGATTCCAACCCGTGGGACCCATTGATGTTGCACTTCCTCTTGCCACCGCACCAACAGACTCTTCCCCTAATTAGTCTATGCTCGACAAAGCCATCATATTCATTAAGTGTATTCAACACATCCGCCAACAGGTCCAGGAAATTTTGCAGAAATCCAATGCTAGGTACAAGCAGTGCCATGATCAACACATGGTACCACAACAGTTTCAGGTTGGCGACAAAGTCTGGTTACATTTGCAAAAGGAGCATCTCACTGATCCCCATTGGAAGCTTCGCCCACTTTGTTAAGGGCCTTACATTATCACCAAGGTTGTGGGTAGCAATGACTTTGAGCTCAACATTCCACCCTTCCTTGGTCTACATCCAGTATTCAATGTGGACCTCATTCGGCCATATTTTCCACCGAGCTCAACCATGACTGCATGGAACAAGCATCCACTGACCAGATAGTGGACACACAGGTCAAGGGCACTCGCGAGCAGGAGATCCATCTTTATCGGGTTGTCAAGGCAGGGCAACTCCTACACCAAAGAAAGTGGCTCACCCGGGGCCAAATTCAGCAGAAGTTTCCTCACCTGATGGGGGAAATCAACACAATGGATACCATTGCTTCCTAAGGGGGGAGGATTGATCCAAGTGGATATTGGTGGTCACCCACCTATTCCAACTAGCTCCTTGTGTCCATTTTTTTTTCAACACGTTCTTCTGTACTGCTTTGTAATTGTGGGTTCTACACTTCTGGGGCTGTCTGAAGCCCCACACATCCTCCAGGTGGATACGGTTTGCCTCTCACCTAATCCAACTGGATTATTTTGTATGTTTTCATGTCAGCACATCTTGTTGTACTTTCGAGGCCGTTTTGGGGCCCTAAGCATTTTTATTTTTTTTTTATTTTTTTATTTTTTTTTTAGGTCTTGCCACAGTCAAACTATAGACAGAGTTAGAGTTTGATGGTGGAATGTGTAGCTCTTTGAAAGACCTTTCCAAGGGGCTATCACACGCCTAAAACAGAGGTCGTATGCAAAATTTACGACCCTAGGAAGTTGAGGTACCAAATTACACCAACTTACCCATAGGGCCCACATGACTTTTGGCGTTTCACCTTCTAGGGTTAGGTTTTTGGATGTCTATGGTTTTGGAAATCATGAGTAATATAAAAAAGGCCTATGGATCCTCATTGCAATCCATTCTGCTCAGACAAATGCACATAGTAGCCACATCTCTTCTCGGAGATAGCTACCACCATTCGAGCAAGTGTTTTAGTTCTACAGTTTTATAGTTTTAGCCTATTTCATTATTTAATAGAAGATATTGTTCAATGGATATCTATGTAATATCTCTGTGTTTATTGTATTCAGTTTGTTAATTAGTTCGTTCCGCTCTTAAATCTGGATCATTGACTCATTGTTCGGGTTGAATTTTCCCACTTTTACGTCCGCGTGCTACTTTTTCACTCCCGATTGTTTTTCTTCCTGCTTTTGCACATCTTTATGCTTTTAGCATGTCGAACTGTTGTCCTTCCTTTTCGCCCGCTTTCTTCTCTTGCTTTATTATCCAAACTTTTTATCATGTTTTATTCTCCTGCTTTATTCTCCTTTGAGTATACTTTTACTGCCCACTTCAATCATGAATGCACATTTACTGTGCACTCCGCTCCTTCCTTCTCTTCTTTCTTCTGTTGATGCACACCTCCTCCATACTTGGGATTTTCATCAAAGTTGTATCCAAAATGCTTGTCCAATAGGGGGCCTTGACCATGGTTAGGAGAGGAAACCAAGTCCTTAGGCCCTGAAGGAAGCTTCAAGTGTTAAATATTTTCTTTTCTAAAAAGATGAGGGGTAATTTTCAATAGATGTTTTAAAAGTATGAAGGGTTTGTTTGTTGCAAATGGAACACTTGGATGTTTACACATTCCTTGAAATTCATTTTTTTTTCCATGATTGATGTTTCTCACCTACATGCTTCCTAGTTTGGATGCTTAGTATTTAGTTTTAGTATGAGGATGTCGATGGTACTTCAACATGAGGATCTTGGTGGTAAGAGAGCTATACATATAAAAAAACTTCATTTTTTACTATCCATATCAATATCTCCTTTTTTATATACATTATTTTTAAAATAGTCTTTAAAAATTCATAACTACACATACATATACATCTCACTATGAATATTTCAAATATGTTTTTTTAGTATTATTATTATTTTTTTATTTGTTATTTTTTTTTAAAAAAACTTCATTTTTTACTATCCATATCAATATCTCCTTTTTTATATACATTATTTTTAAAATAGTCTTTAAAAATTCATAACTACACATACATATACATCTCACTATGAATATTTCAAATATGTTTTTTTAGTATTATTATTATTTTTTTATTTGTTATTTTTTTTTGTCTTGATATAAATATCATAATTATTTATTATTTTTGTTGTAATTTTTATTACGTTAGGCATTTTTAAAACAAATTATATACTACACTAGTCTAGAAAAACATTTATAAATTAAAAAAACATTTTATTATGTTAAGATGCTCAAACCTAATATTAAGACTTTATCTCAAAATTTCAAAGTTTTTTTTTTTAATTTATTAATTTTTAAAAATATCAATTAATATTAATTTAAAAAAAATAAGTTGCGTACTAGTATAAACTATTTCAAGTTTTTTTTTAATTTATTAATTTAAAAAAAATAATTACATACTACAATAAACTATTCTTTGCAATTGTATCAATATACCAAGTTGTTGTCTTAACTTAATCATATACATTATATTTTTTGTTAACAAAGTAACATAACATTATTAAAAAAAATATTTTCATATAATCATACAAAACTTTCATAAATACAAATTATATATTCCATAATAAATTTTTCATATTAATATATTATATTAATTTAATTATATAAAATACATAAAATCAATATATTATTATTTTTCTATATATAAATTATGTTTTATAATATTAAAGATGCATTGTTAACAAAGTAACATACCATTATTAAAAAAAAATTTCATATAATCATACAAAATTTTCATAAATAAAAATTATATATTTTATAATATATTTTTTATATTAATATATTATATTAATTTAATTATATAAAATACATAAAATCAATATATTATTATTTTTCTATATATAAATTATTTTATATAATATTAAAAATTATATCACGAAAATATTTTTATATAATCATACAAAACTTCCTTAAATAAAAATTATATACTCTATAATAATTTTTCATATTAATATATTATATTAATTTAATTATATAAAATACATAAAATCTATATATATATATATATATATATATATATATATATATATATATTAAAGATTGCATCACGGCCACCAACCGGTAGAAAGTCTTCCCCAAACCACATTGATTAAATTTTATTTACGTGTTGAAAAAGTTATTCTCTTATCCATCTCATCACAATAATATAACAAAATTATATTTTATAATAATTCATTTTTTTTAAATAATAATGATTATATTGTAAATATTTTGGATAATTAATATTTTTAATCATTAATAATGTTATAAAAAGTTGATTTATAGTATTATTGGTTCACATATCATAAAATGCCATTAATTTAAAGCTTATCAAATTGGAAAAAAATTATAAAAAAAAACTCAAACTTCTAGTGCAAATTATAACAATAAAATAAAAACCTGTAGTTATTATTATATAAATGATTTATCAATATCTAATTATTAATATAATTATATAAGTATTAAATCTTACTAATTAATATATTTTTTACTAAATTCAAGTCTTATCTTAAAAAAAATATACAAAATTGAAATTATCTTTTTTTAACAAAAAAAAATTATTCTTTATATTAATAAAATATAAATGAATATACTTTACATCAACTTTGTCCAAATTCTTACTTGACATACCTACTTCCAATTTCTTATAATAAAAAAAAAAAAAAAAAAAAAATTAAAATTACCCATAACCTATCATTGAACTCATTGAACTCTTGCCAATATCATCCATGAAGAGGCATACACCCAAGCCTAACACCCAAGCCTAGGTGTTTCCTCACTCGCTTACATCCCTTCATATATTAAACATGAATACACATTGTACTTGTTATGGTTTTTAAACACGAATACACAGTGCATTCTTTATGGAATGTACATAAGGAGTGTGTAACTCTTGGTCTTGTATTGAGAATATTAATATTATTATATTTGTTATGGGTAGAAGGCAATGTATCATGGTTTTGCATTGGAGATATTATTATTATGGGTTGTTTGATAAGTATAACATAAATATAGTTATTATTGTTGGCATATGCACACATATATAGTTGAATGCTGGTATGAGACTAAATTTTTAAAAAGAGCACATGAATATGAAATTATATATATAATTATTATTGTTGACATGTGCACATGTATATAGGAAAATGCTTGTATAAAGCTATATTTTTAAAAAACAATGTAACCCATCTTTATAAACAAAGTTAGATCTCAACAAAATAGAATACTAAGTTGAAGAACAATTGAACATGAACATTGATTGCAAACAAAAAAATATATATCCTTTGAATGTATGGGCAAATGTGTGAATAGAATAACAATAACAAAATAGAGCACTAAGTTGAAGAACAATTGAGCATGAACATTGATTTCAAACAAAAGTATATATATCCTTTGTGTGTATAGGCAAATGTATGAATGGAATGACAATATATATGTCCTTGTATGTAACAAAATAGAGCACTAAGTTGAAGAACAATTGAGCATGAACATTGATTCAAAACAAAAGTATATATATCCTTTGTGTATATATGTATATGGGCAAATGTGTGAATGGAATGACAATATATATGTCCTTGTATGTATGAGAAAATGTCCAAATGTAGTGATAAGCATCAATAATTGTTTTATTGAGCGTTTAGTAGGCACATTTGAAGGAGTAGAATTAGTTGTTTAATGCAATATTGGCTAAGCATTCAAGGAGGAGTAGGCACATTTGAAGGAGTAGAATTAGTTGTTTAATGCAATATTGACTAAGCATTCAAGGAGAAGAACTACTGATATATCCAAAAATAACCCTTGGTTAAGATTAGGTGGTCTTGTCCATCTTTACCACAATTCATCTATTATAATTTAAAATTTTCCTCCACAATTTCAATTTTACAATATTACAAACATCTTCTAACTCTTTTATTACACAAACCTTTCTTGATAGACGTGTTTCTAACTCTTTTATTAAAAAACCTCTCTAAATGTATATCTTTGATGGATCCTATTTAGATTATGCCTTAAGTATCCTAAGATTCTGCCTTGAAAGGATATCGTTAATATCCTATTTAGATTCTGCCTTGAAGGATATCCTTCACCTTTAATAAAATGTTTTAAAGAGAATTTGACATTCCGGGCCTTCCCATGACCTAAACATGGAACTCGCCGGAAAAAACGCTGAACGGCATAGTTCCGTGACATCTTTATAAAATATAGGTATCGTGGAGTGCAACATTTAACATGTGTGTACTTTAATTCCGTTAGATGGTCGTGATTTCACGTGCCTACTTGGAAGTCGCTGTGCGTGCCTCGGCCCTCTACCAGTCTAACCACAAACGGAACTTCACACTGAGCGGCACAGTACTTGAATGGTGGAAAAACCTAGTTATTCGATCTATACTTATGACGATGAATCCAGAAGCAAGTAACCTTAGACTCGCTCCCAACAAACCTTCACAGGCTACTGTTGAAACCTAATCCACCGACCCAGCTGCAAAAAAGGGAGGTAATTACTGTGTGCGATCTATTTATACCACAATCTCCATAAACTCTGCACGCCTCAATTCCATTCTTTTTCTATCATACCTGAATTCTAGTTTCTAATTATCATGGCACCGGCGCGAGTGGAGAGCCTGGCAATGAGCGGCCTGGCCGCGATTCCTCTCGAGTACGTCAGACCGGTGGAGGAGAGGCCTACCGAGTGCGTTCTCAACTTGAAAGGAGTGGAAGATGAAGGCCCGCAGATTCCAGTGGTAGACGTTGCTGGATGGGATTCTGAGGACGAGGAGATCAAGAAGGAGATCGGGCGTCAGGTGGCGGAGGCCAGCAGGGAGTGGGGGGTCATGCAGCTGCTAAACCACGGCATATCTGAGATTCTGATAGAGCGGCTGCAGGCAGCCGGGAAGGCCTTCTTCGACCTCCCAGTCGAGGAGAAGGAGAAATACGCGAACGACCACGCAGCGGGGAAGATAGCGGGGTACGGCTCCAAGCTCGCCAACAACGCCAGCGGTCAGCTTGAATGGGAGGACTACTATTTCCACCTCCTCTGGCCTGAACAACGCAGAGACATGACCACCTGGCCCAAGCACCCTCAAGAATACATGTATCTATATTTCTTCTAAGTTACTTCTTTTTACGGATTTTTATACACTAATTCATGTGTGATTAATTCATGTATATGTATGCATTGCAGCGAGGTGACAGACGCCTACGGTCGGGAGATACGGAAACTCGCGAGCAAAATCCTGGGGACGCTTTCGTCGGATCTGGGAGTGGAAGAAGGGAGAATGGAGCGCGTTCTCGGCGGTGAAAACTTGGAAATGCAATTGAAAATAAATTACTATCCCCGCTGTCCACAACCAGAGCTCGCTCTCGGAGTGGAGGCACACACCGACATCAGCGCACTGACATTCCTTCTGCATAACATGGTGCCCGGCCTTCAGCTCTTCTATGAGGGCAAATGGGTTACGGCCAAATGCATTCCCGGCGCCCTCATTGTCCACATTGGCGACCAAGTCGAGGTACGCAAGTCATCCAATTTTTTTCACAAACCATTTCATTGTTTATAACATTTCWTAATCMATGTTAAATTGCCGATCATCAGATATTGAGCAACGGGAAATTCAGGAGCGGCCTGCACAGAGGRCTGGTGAACAAAGAGAARGTGAGAATTTCGTGGGCTGTGTTCTGYGATCCGCCAAAAGATGCCCTGATCGGACCMATGAAGGAGGTGGTGGACGAGAAGAATCCTCCATTATTTCCGGCRAAGACCTTCAAAGAGCACACCGATCATAAGCTSTTCAAGAAGGCCCAAGCCCAGGCGGACGCCCAGGCARCCAAGAAACTCGAYCATTCTACTTGAAGCCCAACTTTAATGCTGGGCAGAGCTGCGACGCCAGACGTTCTGTTAGATGGARTTTTCTGTTGGTGGGTTATTTCAGCGSGACTTACGTTTACAAGCGGCTGATATAGTTACTTAGATTGTCMGATTTGCYGTTTCTTTTAAAATCTGTTGGATGTATTCTATYGATGTAATCCAATTTTACTATTCATATATATCGTATCCAATGAATTGTTAAAATTTTCCATATGATGTCATGACTATGATAATGACATCATAGTCAATAGTCAAAGTTGTGAGAATTTTTAATATAAAACCGTATATTTATAAGGATTTATAAATAAAGATTTGGAGTTTCAAAATTTTATATTTATTTATAAGTGGAAAGTGATAATTACATGATATGATTTTTTAATCAGAAAGAGCACATTTATAAGGATTTTTAAAAAAAAAATAAAGTTTCAAAATTCTATATTATTTATACTTAGAAAGTGATAATGTCATATTATTCTAGTTAAGAAATTTTCTTCTAATATGATATTTATAAATATTTAAAAAATATGATATTTATAAAGATTTAAAAAATAAATTTGGGAGTTTCATAATTTTATAAATATATAATATTTTAAAAAAGAAATTTGGAAGTTTCATAATTTTATATTTATTTATAAGTGGAAAGCGATCTTGACATCATATTTAAGTTAAAAGATTTTCTAATATGAAAGATATTTTAAAAAAGAAATTTGAAAGTTTCATAATTTTATATTTATTTATAAGTGGAAAGCGATCTTGACATCATATTTAAGTTAAAAGATTTTCTAATATGAAAGATATTTAAAAAAAGAAATTTGGAAGTTTCATAATTTTATATTTATTTATAAGTGGAAAGTGATCTTGACATCATATTCAAGTTAAAAGATTTTTTAATATGAAAGAAAGAGTATATTTATAAGGATTTAAAAAAAAAATTGGAGAGTTTCATTTATATGTGGAAAGTGATAATGACATCATATTTAAGTTAATAAAACTTTTAAAGTCAAAAATAAAAAATTTATTAAATTTTTTTATTGTTATTAAAATTATTTAAAAATATATATAATTATAATTTATTAATTAATTATAAATTTCTAAATTTATATATTGAAAAAATATTATTATTATTATTTATAACTATATATATGTTTTTACTTTAAATTTAGAAAGGAAATATTTGACATTTTTCTATAATAATAAAAAAATAACATTACAAGATTTTATAGTTCATAGGAGACAAATAGTATTTTGCCTGGGGAGATCGCCCAATAAGTAGCTATAGCACTAATCAAGCTTGGTGAAGTTGTGTATGAAAATTCTCTCATTCAAAAAATAAATAAATAATGTTGCAATTTAATATGAAGAAGAATCATCACCACATGGTTAAGAATATATATAAAAAAAAATAATAAATTTGAACAATGTCCTTATTAAGAAAAACAAAGAAATTATTGTTCAAACATAAAAGTAATTTGATTGCCAAAAGCATGTCATCTTGAATGATAAATAACAGAACTTAAAAAAAAAAAAAGTAATTTGATTGCCAAAAGCATGTCATCTTGAATGACAAATAACAGAGTTTTAACAAAAAAAAAAAAAATAGCATCATATAAATGCTCACAAGGAGCAAATGGAAAATATTAGTAAAGTTTTATTTAACAAAAATGAAAAGAATCCGCACTTAAAAAATCATAATAAAAGTCTATGACTCGATTCAAGTGGAAAATCAAACTATTGCTACTAACAAAAGTTTGTTAGATGAAGAACATCCAAGAAATAAGATCAAGAAACACTTTGACCCAAGTCAACATCTACAAACTTGGTTACAATTGAAGTTTCATTCATTGCTAGTAATGAAATCATATAGGAACTAAAGAATACATATACCATAATATATGGAAGCATAAAAGTTTGTTTCCAATGCATCAGAAGAAAGATCAACTATTGACATTTATCAACAACTCACCATTTTCAATATTCAAAACATGATTAAGAATAAGACTATATTGAAAATATCCATAATTCAACTTTTACCCAAAAATATGCTAGAAATTACAATCGAAATAAAAAATAGTGGTTGAATCACAATTCTAGAAGTTTTGTTCAAGATTCTTGCGAGCAAACAATGTCAGCAAAAATATTGACTTAGGATTTATTAGTACATCTACAATGAAAAAAATGTTTAAAACTTCAAAAATATGTCTAGTTTCTTCCACTCATTGAAGGAAGAAACATCTCAAAGAGGAGCGACGTATCATCAATAATTACGCACATTATAGATCATAGGTCAAGTAGTAAATAGATATAAACTAAATAACATAAGTAGTGATTATTTATGAACAATCAACTTCTTATGTACATAATTATATTTTATGGAGAAGTATGTATAAATAAAGAGGTTGAATGATTGTATTCATCAAATTCAATATAATTTTTTCATATTAATAAATATTGTTATTTTAATATGGATATTATGGGGTTCCTTTTTCATGGATGATGATTTCATGAAGTGAACCATTAGATTCACTTTGACATCAATATATTTATATTTGATTACTTCCTTCTAATTCAAGGATGATACTTTGCATAAAAAAAATGGTGGCCTCAATGCATCTAACTTCATCAGAATTAAAATGAGGACATTTTACAATACGTGGAATCATAGCAACATATAGATAACAACGAAACCAACCAATTATGCTAACCCTTAGGACTATATAAACATATATCACAATAATAATTTATAAATAAATAAATTTAATATAAATGTGACCATTATTTACATATGAAGATGAATAATAAGTAATATAGTTGTTATTGTTTGCCTAGGTTGGGTGACAGGAAGGTGATTCATGAGAAGGAAGGGGCCTCAAGACTCACTCCCACCTGACAGCTTATCGCCCCCCTCGACCACCTACCGCATACACCCACGTCCATTCAAATTAATGACTAGTCGAGCCCACTCATTCAACTGCGTGTGACCATCCTCGCCTCGAGTTGTTCTCATTCATTACGTCTGGGTGATGGATTTCTAGAACCATCTGTAATCAAATTTAGTTATGGCATCGCACAACACCATCCTAGCGCATTCATGGCAACTCTTTCTCCTAGTTATCTATTTTATGCTCTCCCTTTGTCACCTTGCCTGTTGGTTGCCCCTGATTCTCTTCTGGTTTCACTCCTGCTTGGCCTCCATTCTACCCTCCATCGTCTTTCACATTTCCCTCTCTACTTCTCTCACTCCCCATGGCATGTCTATAACCTACATTTTCATCTCCCTAATGCCTCGTAGCTCTCATCGTCAACGATCTTAAGGCTACAGATGCGACTCCCTAGCTCGCCAAGCCCAAGTTGCCACTGCTCAGGCCTTTGAATTTTATGAAGCTCACACTCCATTGGAAGTCGAGGCTAAATTAGATTTGGTTGAGGAAGACACTTGGGTTCCCAGGAACTTCAATTACAATGACATAGTTGATGTGAACATAGGCTCTTTGATCCTATTTGGGTACCTACTGAGCCAGAGCCACTCTCTACTAAAAAAAATGGATATCTACTAGATTCTCAAGACACTCATGGGTAAGATCCTCGTGGAAAGGAATGAGGCACATAAAAAAATCATCTTACAATTGGATGACATTCAAAGAAAGTTGCAGGAAATGGACCACAAGATTGACAAGATTGCCTGAAAAGACAAATACCAAAATGGAGAAGGAAGGGAGCATCCCCAACCACAGGTGCCTCCTTCGGTGGAACTCTCTAGTCTGCCTCATTGATTTCTCATGTTATTTCTACTTGCTTTTTGGTTTTACAGTCATAAAGGTTTGGAGGCTTTCATCCCACCTCTCAGTAGCTTTCAGGATAATTCTTGATATCAGCTAAACATCTATAGCAATAGCTTAATCTACAAACAATGTAATTTATCATTCTTTGTGCTCTTAAGATGTAAAGGACAACGCAAACCGATCCTTTGTTGTTAGTCTAATTTCCCAAGTAGCAAACCAACAACATGTTTTTGTAAATTTCCCAATTTTGAGTAATAAAAAAATATATAAATAACATAAAAAATATATATAAACTTTATTGTTATTAACATTTACATAATCTATAATAAAAAAAATTAATTTATATAATAAAAATATCAATCTACTAAAATATCAATTTAGTATCTATAAACACTCTCCATATAATCAAAAGAATATTTCACTAGTTTATAATAAATATTTGATCAACAGAAAAATATTTCTCCTAACCAACACACAAACCATTATTTAAATATTTAACGAAAAATTTATAAATTAAACATTATCACACTAATTCATAAATAAATATTTGACTTAGTTATAAATAATATCGAGACGAGTGTGAGCAAATATGAACACCAACGACAAGTTAGGTGATCTCATCGTTACTAATGTGAACATCATGGACAAGTGAATAATATAAATAGATGCCATTGATATTGACCATGATGGACAAGTGAATAATATATAGATGCCATTGTTATTGACATATGGACATGAATAAGATGTGAGTGTAGTTGTTATGAAGATGTGAAAATAGGGGACAAGGGATGATGGAGCAATATTTTTTTTGTAAGGGGCATTTTCCATGTAAATTATAATATTGTATGCAATTTTATAAAATTGAATTAGATATTAAAGTAAACCATAAAAAATATAAAAAACAAAAGAGTAAAAACATGTAATCTATTGTGAAAAAAATTATTTAGTATTTTGATTTCGAAATTCGAAACACTTTCTATGCACATCATATTAAAAAAATAATCACAAGATTTTTAAAATATTTAGAATGGTTTCATTTATATTTATATTTAGAAGCTTTAAAGAGAGTATATTAATGTTTTTGGTTTAAACATTTGATTGGAATCACTTTTTGTTCTTATTTAGACATTGATAATAATTTTGCTTTTAACATAGGATTTCAAGTTGTTAGAGAATTTTTATCTTTTTTCGGTGTTTTTATTGTTGAACAATTATCATAGTCTTAATTTTTCATCGATGATCTTTCTAATATTATTTTCTCTTATCATTGTGGCATGATTTTTATGGTATAAATCTCACAGGGATTTATTTTCTCTTATCATTGTGGCATGATTTTTATGGTATAAATCTCACAGGGATCTCATTGAATACACAATAAAATCTCTCTAGGACCTGACTAATGATCCTAGATAGAAAAGGGGTAGATTCCTATGTTTTTATAGATGCAAACAAACTTTTTTCCTTTTAACTAAGGAGGAGGATGAACATACCTTGGATTGATGGTTGTCCTCCCGTGTCCTAGTTGTTGCAGCTCCTGAAATCCAGATTGAGCTCCTGCAATCTGCTTCATGCACACAAGAATACAAACAACCACCTATCCAATATCCTTCTAATGTTAGGAAAATCAAATTCACTAGATCTATTATGATCTATTACCCATAAGATCAAATCCAATTCATTTATGAATAGAGTACAAATAATATGGAGGAAAACCAATGATCTGTTGATTAAAACATAAAGAATACATACAATATCATACCTTGATGAAGATAAATCCTCCCTTGACTCCTTTCCCCTTGCTCCTCCCTTAGCTTCTTGGTCAGGTTAGGCACTTTTGACTTTTGGCTGTGATGGATGGAATAAGTACCTCTGCAAATGGACAACATAACAATACTTCTGATTCTCCTCCCTCTTTCCCAAGATTTGCCTTTGTTATATAATTTTTTGGAGGAGGCTTGGGAGAGATTTTAGATCTTCTAGATACCAATATAGAAGTTTCAAGGGTCATCGCTTGTTGAAAACTTCTGAGGAGTGATGATCATTGCCTTTTATACACTATGTTTCCAACAAAGATATCCAAAAAGGGCTCAAATATTAGGCAAAACATGCATTTTGGGCTACATTCTCTTATGGATTCCCTTCTAGCATGTAGGGTGGAAATTAAGGCTATAACAGATGCCCCCTAATGTGTGAGGTCAGGAAAGGAGTGGATGGCTAAAATACATTACAATAAAATAATGTCAATGTGAGGAAGCACGAGGAGAGAGCAATGGAGTTTCAAAAGTCAAATAAGTCTTGCAATCAAACACCAAGGATGATAACATAAATAGACCATCCCCTAGGTAGACATATTTAGACTCTGAATGAGCATGGAAGCCAAACAATACACTGTGGATGCATGATATGAAATGCTAGACCATGGCCATGAAAGAATACACTATGGATCCATGTTATCAATAAGACCGTAGCCACAAAATATTACAATGTGGATCTACATCATGAAGTCAATCATAACGACCGACAAAAATAATGTGGATCTATGACACAACATATAAATATTAGGAAGACAACAAGAACCAAGGAGAGTTCCCCCAAAGTCTTCAATGTACTCATATATAATTGATACACTCCATCTCAACTAGGGAGGGGATGTTTTAAAGGAATGATGGTACAAATCTAAATCATGCAAATAGATAAGTTGATGTCGAGCATAGTAGAATCCTTGTGATTACCAGTCATTGATGCATACCATTAAAATACACGAGGAGACCCACCAATGATGAAAATGGACCCCAAGGTACCTAGTACAATATAGCAAGTGTGAATAGATGAGTTTTTGTTGAACACTCATATAATCAATCAATCAAGGGTCAATGATGTAAACCTACTATCGATCAAGATGAGGTCTTCTATCGAGGACTGCAAGCTCCAAGGTACTAGCTAGTTTCTAGATCTCTCTCCTAGATAATGTGTTGAATTCGATAGGAAGAGATTCGTCAAAGGAGGGCCTTTAAGTATCCACCAAAAATCAACATGAAAATATATCGAGAGATTATGTGAAGAGAGAGTATCACTAAGTACAATTGACACAGGGATGGTCAACTCGAAAAGTCAACAAAATAGTAGATGGTCGAATCGAGCTTAAAATTAACTTGAACATATAGCATGAGAAAATGGTGACTTGGAAAATAGACAGAAGAATTGGATGAATATTGTGCAACAACACAGGAGGCATTTAAGAACTCTCCATGATGATTGGAAGAGTAACCAACTAGAGGAGTACCTCTGACTCATATTACTGGGATGGCTCCTAGGTAAGATAAAACCCTGTTGTATGATGAATACTCAAACAGGTGCCATGTTCAAGGGAGACTCGACTAATGCTGCCATTTTGAGAATAGACCAATGGTCAATAACCCCCCTCTTTTTCTTTTTTTTTTTTATATTTTTTCCCTCCTTCATGTTTTAATGAACGTGAAAGAGGAATGAAAGTATGCTTGGTTTCCTTCATGGTTTAACGAGTATGAAATAATGATGCAAATATTCTCATTATGTTCCCTTTTCATTTCCTTTTATGAGTCTGAAAAAGAGATAAAAATGTACTCGACGGGAGAGAACAAGTGGCTTAACAACATTCTCTTATGTTCCAAGCACATGGAATCGACCTAAGCAATGAGGAATGCAAATAATACAAGAATGTGAGATCCACTCCTATCTGTTGTTCTCTCCCTTGGCAGGTGGATGCAAAATGGAGGCCAAATAATGCAAGAGGCAGAGGGTCAAGGATACTGCATAGCGGTAAGCAAGATTAAGGAAAACAACAATGTATCAGGAAGATGAATGATGCAAGTAGAAAATGCATAGGAAACCACTGAGAAATAATAAAAAAATTTGGGAACCCCCATGCCCCCACGAGATGTGGCTAGAATACAGATGAAGAGAGAAGAATG
This sequence comes from Picea mariana, assembly GCA_032191745.1. Classification (NCBI taxonomy): domain Eukaryota; kingdom Viridiplantae; phylum Streptophyta; class Pinopsida; order Pinales; family Pinaceae; genus Picea; species Picea mariana. The sequence continues at coordinate 62,134 of JASDQU010014170.1, forward strand.
AATCTCAATCATCAGGTCATGGCGAGGCTAAAGGAGGGATCTTGGGCCTATGGGAAATAAAATCATGGGTACCGAATGAAAATTTGGGTGGAAACTAGGACTCCCATGAAGGGTAGGCACTATCGAACTAGTTATGATGTACAAAAGGAGTGGCTAATGTCACAACCATATGGGATCAAACCTAAGTCATAGTGTTGGAAGTATGGACAATTAACAATGCAAGGCAAGAAATGCACGAAAAAACCTATCCCTATATTCCATTTCATAGAATACATACCTCAAGTTCGATGGAAGTTACCATCTTCATAAAAAAGTCCCCATAATCATTTCAACACATGTAAAGTAGACTCTGGGTGTCAAAACGCATAGTGAAATATTAAAAAGGAAATGATTTTGGATTTTTAGGATATGATATATGCAAAAAAAAAATCACTCAGACCACACACCTATGTACAAGGAACTACACATATTTATTATTTACACAAAGTAGATCCCATTGCAAGGCTCATGCTAAGGATCCTTTCTGTAACCAATGAACTCACAGGCCGATGTTGGCATCATATGACACATTATGTTGGGGCCATGCCACATAGAAATGAAGTTTTGCAATCAAAGACACTTATCATGAGTAGTTTCATGAGCTATGGAGGTTCTTTGATGGGATCCATCAATACATGAAGGAAGTACGAAACGTGAATCTTTGATGGAAGGGGTAGCATAGAATTCAATGTCAATTTCTGAAAAAAGATAACCGAGGTGGAAAAGGGTCAAGACTAGGAGGGATATTGGATGCCCCAACAAATTCCCCCGGTCTTGGATCACGACTAATCATGTCAACTCTCATTGGTTTTGAATTGGGTAAATACGATTAATGCATCAACTCATCCTTTGGTTGATATAAGGAAGCCATGAATTCTAGGATGACCTCTTCTGAAGGAAACTCAAAATCTAGGATGTCATGTGAACATGGAGAGTCAACAACCCATAGGGGAAGGGATAGGATGATCACACTCCATATGAGGATGGATTCGATGACCAATATCAGTTTATGTTGATGGTATTGTCAAATCGACAATCTTGACCACAATGAGTGGCATGGATTCTCCATATGATTCAACATCCTCAAGATGAGGTACCACACAAGGATCAACAAACCCAAGGGATCCACTGGTAAATGATGAAATCATGTGGATAGGAGAAATGTTTGCAGTAGGATATGGTGGTAGAAAGGTAAAAATACCCATGAGTGAAGGATATTTGAACATCCATGCACCAACATTGAGATAACACTGCTGAGTACCACCGACAAAGGCTACATGGGATCCCACATTGGATCCAAGGTATGGGGTATAAAACACAAGTTGATCAATTGTAATGATTTTCCCTTGGTGAGGGAAGTGTAAGACCCTAAAGACCGATGAGACAACTACAGTCATCTCGTAGAACCAAGTACGAATGAGTAACATATTGTACTAAAGAGGTGCGTCGACGACCTCCACAACAACATATATAGTCTTAATACCTAACTCGATGGTTAAGTCAGTGATTATTTCATGAGGCTAGAACATGTGTCCATCGAATTATTTTAGTAGTGTTGCATATGTGTCAAGATTAGGAGAGCCAAGGTCCTTCCAACAAGAAACAAACATTATGCAAGTCGAGGCTCCTTCATCCACCATCGTTCGATAGATGTTTTTCCCCATCGTTCGCACTATGATATGGAAGGAGACCTGATGGGAGACCCTATGAGTTACCATAGGAGAGTCGAAGGTCATCGAACTCGACTCCGATGGATTAACCCCACCTATGGTAGAAAACAAGGATTTATGCTATGTTGGGAAGCTTTAGAGGAATTTAAGCGTGGACATGGCACATGATTACTGGGTCAAGTCTTCCACAATACTATAGTAGTGGGTGACCCATGTGTTTGGATTATGCATAGTGCATTGAAGAAATTCCTTCGAGGGGTGGAGAGTTGTGTCAAAATATGGATTCTCAATTTGAAGAGGGCCACCATGCTTGGAAGAATATGCTTCTTATGGCACAGCATGGAAAGGCTCAGAAATGCCATAGTTTTTGGTCCATGTTTGCAACTTAACCGTTTGGTCACACATAAAATGGAAACATTCGAGGAAGATCCCTCATGATGAGGGGTACCTACCATGCCCCCTTGAGGAGGGGAAATATTTGTTGCAACCATATGTTGAGGTTAAGAGGGGAAATAATGGGCTAATACAACAGGATGTTGGGGGGGGCACTATTGTGCCAAAAATCTATGGACCTCATCCTTCTAAGAAAACTGATGAGTAGGGTGGTATTCCCCAAAAATGGTGTATGGAAACCAAATTTTCCATTTCCTTTTAGTTCCCCACTCTTAGGTGTTTTGGGTGGAGGTAGTCCCTTTCTCAGTATTGGAATTTTTCTTCTTATCATGTTTCTTCTTTCCTCTAGGTTGTTGAGGATTCTTCGGTTGCGTGGACTACACCAAATTCATCTCGGAGGTCTGATTGGGGACCAAAAAAATTTGAGCACTAGTACCATAAGCTGACGTGTTTGACTTAATGGAAATTTGACTCATCTGATCAACTAACTGGATTATAAAGGCATATGAAACAGAACAAACCACACCATCAACATGGGGTCCTGGGTTTGGTTTCTTTGGATCTGTCAACGACCAAGGAGCATTTGGAATGATATCATAATGTCTACCCTACTATGAATAGATCAATTCCAAGTGTTGGACATGCAATATGGCCTTCTCCTCGGTGGTTTCCCCATCCATAGTTGCATCTCTAGAAATGGGTGGTAGGAGGGACTTAGTGATTCTGGTGAACCACTCCATAAGGAGTTATCTAGAATATGAGTCTTAATCATCCTACATCATCATAGCCACTCATGTGTATGATTAGAAATGTGAGTGGCATTGTCTTGATGAAGTGAAGTCCAGAGTTTCATTCCTATCTCATACAAAATAGGAAATTGGTAATGTGTTAATAATCCCATTTCCAGGTCGTTGAAGCTTTTAAAGGAACTTACTTTTAATTAAATGTACCATTTGGAGGTAGCTCCATTCATGAATATTTGGAAAATACGTAGCCTCACAATTTCATCCATCAATGAGTTTGATGAGCACCATAAGTGGTATGTCATGATTTGTGTGGAGGGGTCTTCTCTTGGCTTACCGTCAAATTTCAGGATATTTGAAGGTAGGTTGGAAGGAATTTCCGGCAATTAAGGGTCGTGGGAGATAAGGTCATTCATTAACCGTGAAAAATTTTGTAAATATCATGTTGCGAGGAAAGGAAACAATGCAAATGAATACTGGGAGGGAGGCGAATTCTCTAATGTCCCAAATGGAACTTACAGTCTCCCTATATTTGTAATACTGGAGGGTTGAGGAGCTCCAGAAGAGTGAGTTACCCCTGGGATGGTGGAAATTCCAGAAGAATGAATACTCCCAGTACCAAACATACCTCGAGGGGGTTTCCCCCAGGGGGAATGTGGACCCTCCAAAAAAAATATTCCCAAAGTTAGTTCTAAGGAAGAAATCGCCAGGACTTGATGTGTTAAAAAAAGGAAAAACTCTCCATGGTGAAATGCTTCCCCAAAGGGATGTGCCCCAAGGGAAGGTTGTACTAACCCATGAAAATTTAAAAACTCCAAAGGTACTTCTACCCCCAACTTGAATAGGGAAAACCCCAAAACCACTAGAAAAATTTCACCCAAAAGGTGCACCCACACCTGATGATGTTGGGCCGCTTATAGTATTTATAGAGTTAGAAAGACTTCTACCTCCCATTTTGAAACCAAATCTTGACCCCCCACCATAAAAGGATCCAGAAGTGGGTATTGAAGTGGATGGCATGGGAATAAGGACAGTAGGTATACTAATGGATGGAAACGATGGAATAGTGGATTTCCTCCATATCGAAGCACCTGTAGAAATTTGTATGGACGGTGTAGGTCCAATGGAGCTAAGGGGTGGTAACATGGACACCACTAGGATGCCCCCTAAGGGATTTCCCCCAGTCCCACTTGATGACGAGATCGTATGATAAACTACACTAGATGAAACACTGGATCCTGACATGGTGGGAGGATGACTAAACAAACATAAATGATCACAAAAAAATTCCCTTGGAAAAGTATAGGTGCATTTGGCTCAGTCAAAAGAGGATTAAAATTTGGTGGATGACCTTCATATACCACTTCCACTTCGACCAAATTGGTCTCATCAAACCAAATATAATACCCTTTGAATTCCTTTTCACCTATCTCACTCCTCTGTAGAGGAAGTTGCACCTCTGTAATAGGCTCAATTCCTCGTATTCAATGGGACCGATGCAGTAGTTCATCCACAATGAATATAATATGTGAAAATATAAACAGAATTCAACCTAAGATTGACCTAGAATTGGACTCAAAGAGCACACCCCTAATCAATATAGGATAACAAAAAACAAACGAATTGGCCCAAAGGCCTTCCAAAAACCAACTCTATGGGGGATATGAAGTCCCCACAAGATTGGCTAGTGAAGGTATGAGGAGAAGTTATGATGATCTACAAGAAACAACCCTGACCTATGAAAGTACCCTTTATTAAATATGGAAGACTTTGGGGGGACTGATACCTGAATGAAAATCTTCCCCAGGTACTACAAGCATGTCCCACCTATAGTCACCCTTGTTTCTACCTAGGAAATTTCATTAGGGCTACCACCTCACAATCAATGATAGAGAAAATAGTTGTAGGTCTGATCACATGTAAGGGCAGGGTAACTAATCTTGAATCTATGAATTTGTTAACTAATGAAACCCCCGCATACATAGCAATCGAAGCGGTACCGGAAACACAAAAACAAGCAGAGAGGGGTAATCTCCCTACTTTCCCTGATGTGACCTTGTGAATAACTCCTTTGTTAGAGGAGGCTCCCAACAAAATGATTGCAAGAATAGATTTATTACACTTTAATGAATACTAAGTTTCATTTCTGTGGCCTTGGAGAGTTTACTCTCCAATACTAATCCAAGTCACTAAGCCTATCTAACGTTGGTTCACTATAAAAATGAAAATGTCTAATTGATTTTAGACTACGTAGTTTTCTTTTTATGGTTGTTTCTTAAGTCCAAGGGTAGAAGATGAAACTTTGGTGATGTTATTACTCTTGACCCAACCAAGCAATGCAAAAATGACAATGCAATTCATTCACTTCGATAAACTCTAGCTATGGAAGGGAGAGAGAATTTTTCCTTTTCTTTGAAAACTTTAGAAACACAACCTCACACACACTAAGCAACCAATGATTGATTCAGATATGAAACCAAACAATTATCCCAATCCATGATTTTACTAATGTTTTAAAATCAGTTAAGAATGCAACCATTTTTTTTATCTTTTTTTTTGTTATTTTTCCAATTCTAATGCAAAAAAAAAATCCTAATCTAAGCAAGAATACAAAGGAAAAAGGAAAAACCAACAACAATCAACAAGAAAAGGGGATGCCCTGGATGGGGTGCCACCTCGCATAGGGCGACATGTGGAACAATGCTTGGTCAGGCCTTAAATACAGGCCACCGACTCCCATCCCCTCACCATTAAGGATGGGAGCAAGCCAGAGTAGCCAAGCCGATGAGTCAATACCTCTAGCACGCGTGAAAGGCACAGAGTCATAGAGCACTCAATGTATGGTCTTAATGGCAGGTCTGGTCACATTACTCCTCATGAATATTTTTGATTTTGGAAAGGAAGGGGCTCATTTCGAGCTGAAGCCACAAAATTTGAGCATCCTTGAGCTATGGTGCGAGTGTAGTTGCTTAATTGTAGCCAGGACCATTGCTTGGCACCTCCACATGCCACGTGAATGAGTCAAGCCCCGCAGGGGGGTTGCTTGGTATGCCTCGACTGCACGCAGAAAGAGACAACAAAATTTCGAGAGGGCGTTGTCCATGGCACGAACACAACTCGTCCGCAAAAATAGGAGGCCTAACATGCCTCCCATGTCCAACATTGAAGAAATCATCCCGGTCGAACCCATTCAAGTCCCCCCATCCCACCTACTATTCACCGTTCTAGAAAATTGGAACTCGCCGACTTGTTTTCCAGAGGAAATTACCCAATTGGCCACCAAGAATCATCAAGGCTCTCAAAGAGGAGAATCCCATTTGGTTGATTCCCCCCCTGCTACATCATTGAAGAAATCCCGACAGATTTGGAGGCAGAACCGAACGCAAGTGCAACAAATATCCCTCCAACAAAAGTCCCAGGAAGAAACGAGTTAGTCAAAGATGAGGAAACTGGTTTGGAAGGCGAACAGATAGAGGCTAGTCTGGAGGAGGTGGGTGGCATCGTTCTTATGCCACGTCCTCTTTTTTCCATGCAAGAGGTAGGGTGTGTCCAACTACCACTCCTCCAAACAGACCACCTGATGTTAGTTTTCAAATTGAGGAGCATGGTGGAGGACCTAATCCACCGCACCAGTCTAGTCAGCCAATGCGTCGACTTTCTCTACAATTCCTACTCAGATAAACAACCAGGACAACGCTACCCGACATGTGCTCAACCCTTTGTGATGATAGAAAACGTTGATGACAAGGATGACGAAGGTGACATGGATTTTGCAAAGACCACTAGGTAAATGTCACAGTCAATAGTTTCAATCTTTTTCTTGGTTTCCCTTGGGCTAGTCATGGCTAGAAGCCATTATTTTGTAACTCTAAAACTCAATGTTTTTTCTCAGACCAATGGCGGCCAAATGTCTTGGTTTGGCAGCTAGTTTTTATGTCTTGTAGACTACATAGATAGCCAGCTATCTCGGTTTCTGCTTATATGGTGAGATAGCTGGCAGACATGGTGTTTCTGGTTTCCCCTCTTTTCTGGCAATTAATATATTAGGCTCTACTATTTTTTATTAAAAAAAAAACAAGAAAAGGGGATGTAGGAAATTGGAAATTGTTCTAGATCATCTCACTCCAATATCTCTACCAATATCTCACCCAAAAATCTATAGTTTTAACAGATCATCATGGGGCACAGGTTAGTCAACCAGTGAGGTTCATCGCATGACACCTATGATGAAACCAACAATGATGAGAAATTTTTTTTAGGAAAGAAAATATTTTTTCGATATTTGTTAGATTTGTATCAGATCTATCCGATCTAGGCTCTGGAGAAATTAATGGAAGAAAATCAAAAGAAAATCACAATCAATAGAGGAAAGGATTGGAAAAGAGGGTCAAATTAGAGAATAATTCTCTCCAGTATGGTCACCAGTTCTGTTAAGGGATAAATCTCATAGGCATCTCACTGAATACACAAAAAATATCCCTAGGACCTACCTAACAATCCTAGAAAGAAAAGGGGTAGATTGCTATGGTTTTCTAGATGCAAGCAAACTCTTTTCCTTTTAACCAAGAAGGATGTTGAACATACCTTATATTGACAGTTTTCCTTACATTTCTTGGTTGTTGCATCTCTTGAGATCTAGCTCCAGCTCCTGCAATATGCTTCCTGCACACAAGAATACAAACAACCACCTATCCAATATCCTTCTAATGTTAGGAAAATCAAATTTACTAGATCTATTCTAGTCTATTACTCATAATATCATATCCAATTCATTTATGAATAGAGCACAAATAATATGGATTAAAACCAATGATCTATTGATTAAAACATAAAGAATACATACAATATCATACCTTGATGAAGATGCATCCTCCCTTGACTCCTTGCTCCTTTCCCACCCCTTAACTTCTTGGTCAGGTTAGGAACCTTTAACTTTTAACTATGATGGATGGAACAAGAACCTCTGTAAATGGACAACATAACAATACTTTTTATTCTCCTCCCTCTTTCCCAAGACTTGCATTTTTTATATAGTTCTTTGGAGGAGGCTTGGGAGAGCTTATAGATATTCTAGAGACCAATATAAAATATAATTTTGTGAGTTCCTAGGCCCTTGAAATGAAGATACAACTCATACGTTGCCTATCTTCTCATAACTCCCCAAATATAAAATTTTTATGGGTCATTTCTTGTTGAACACTTTTGAGGAGCGATGATCATCGCTTGTTGTCCACCATGTGTCCAACAATGATCGCCAAAAGGGGCTCAAATCTTAGGCAAAACATGCATTTTGAGTTACATCCTCTTATGGATTCCCTTCTGGCATGTAGGGTGGAAATTAAGGCTATAACAATGTTCAGATATGTTGTAATGTACTTAACCAATAGAGACAAAAGAAAATGAATAATATTCAAAGAAATATGTAGAAAATCATTTACGAGAGACAATAAGATTAAACCTATAGAAGATAAACCTTGTATCGATAATTTGAAAAGGGAGAGAAATGCTCACCAACATATTCGAGGGGGAAATTTCCTTTGAACATATCTCCAATACAATAGAAATCCCTTTTAAGATCTAAACAAAGCCCTATTTTATGTGTAAAATACCTTATTAAGCCCTAGATATTGAATTATTACATTTGTACTATTGTAATTGTATGTCGGCTAGAACCCTTCTTGGTACCCTTTCATTATAATTGTACCATTTGTCTCCTATATGTATACCAAGGAGACCTAGTCTTAGGACCATATTATATCATCTCATATTGTATTTTGAATTGGATATATTGTAAAAGGAGGTTTCCCCCTCGAAGTGGACTATAATCATTGATTTTTTATCATATTTAAAGGAAAATCACCTTGAAATTTTTGTTGTAACATTTTTTTGAGCTAATATGACATATTCATAATGACTTTCCTAGAAAATAAAAACCCTAAGATAACTTGCTATGATGAATTTTTGGAGGTCTAATGGATTTTTCTTTTCCAGGTTTTTTTTTAGAAATTTTAGCAAGACATCTTAGAATTTTCCCTATAACCTTTTTTATGGATTATTCAAATATTCAAACTTGAAGTTTATTTATAATACATGTCAATGTATCTCTGGTAAAAATTTCAGCTTCTGGGTCATTATAATTTCAAAGATATACCCTATGGAAGATAGGTTTTTTGACTAGTCCTATAACTAGTCTCAAACATGTGTTATGGGTAAAATAATCATATCTTCTTCAAAGAGGATACAAATTTTGTGAGACCTATTGCATTTGAAAGAGTACAGTCCATAGTATTTTTGGTAGAAATTTTAGAATCAATTATGAAATATTGGACACGTGGAATTTTGTACATGTTCGTTCTCCTGGAAAAAACAAAAATCAGCAAGGTTTGGAAAAGTTACCCTAACTTTCACTTGGCACATCCAATTTTGGTCATACCTATGGCATTGTATAGATGACATTTTAATGTACTACAGGTATAAATTTTATATTGAGAAGGGCCAAAATTTAATAGATACATCAGAAGGAAGGTCGGTCAAGAGGATATCGTCCAAATTAAGGGCTTAAAAGGTACATAACTTACAATTGACATAACTTTTTATTGAAAGATATGTGTTTGGTGATTAAAACTTTATAATAATGAGGAGAAATAGGATAATACTTATTTTCTTACATGGCTCCAAAGGCTCCTCCAAAATTTACTTCACCAACTAAACCTCTAGAAAACTCAACCATGACTCAATATGAAATCAACAAGATTTATCACAAGAAGGAAAAGAGGATCATTAAAAATAGTGAACAAATGGAACATAAGATGGATAAAACTATGAAAATAAATATGGATGAAATGGAAAACAAGATGGATAAGAATATGAATGATAATAATAATGAAATGAAAATAAATATGGATGAAATGAAAAATAAGATAGATAAGAAGATGGATGACATGAAAAATAAGATGGATGATATACAAACATCCATGAAGGAATTGAAAAATTACTTGTCTTCCATGATGTTTCATGCTCTAGATGATATACTATCTAAAGGAGATATCAAAATACAAGGAACTTAGGAAAATAAAGGTAGTATTCTGGTTGAACAACCTATTGATAATAACCAATTTTCTAGTGGATTTAACTCTAACAGTGGAGTTAATTACGGTGGGGGTCCTAAATTCAACTTTCCCAATATTTAATTAAATAAGTTTGATGGAATAGAGGTCTTTACTTGGGTGAACCAAATATATAAATATTTTGAACTACATGATATTATGGATGATAAGGAAAGGATTCACATAACAACCTTGAACTTTGAGATAAAACCATATCAGTGGTATCAATGGGTAGTTCAAAGGAAGCCCCCTCTTTATTATTATACTTGGGGTTTATTTACAAGACACTTAGAAGAAAAATATGGGAAAGTGTGGGAACATGAATACTTCAGTCAATTGACAAGAATCAAACACTTAGGTGATATTGAAGACTATAATTTAGAATTCTAGGTATTGACCACAAGAGTGGATGACATAAGTGATGAACAATTGTTGGAAGCTTACATAAGTTAATTAAAACAAGACATCAAACATGAGATTTTCTTAATACATCCTACAAATATTATGGAGTCTATGCAATGTCCTCATCATATTCAAGCCAAAAATAAGGCTACACACAAGTCTACCATTGGACCATGCACAACAAGTAGAGATCATTTTTGGGGCCATAACACATGCATACTTCAACCAACAAGGTTGACACCTCAACAAATGGATGAAAGATGAGAAAAAGTACTATGTTTCAATTGTGACAACAAGTACAATTGTTATAGAATTTTTTTCCACACTCCATGCATCTTTCTTTGATGTCCTTCCATTTCGCTCTGCAAATTTAAATTCCCATTTTTTCACACTCTTGAGCTAAAAATACAATTTTTTTTCCATATACGTGGGCCCCATTTAGACAACTCGTGTATACACAGGTTTCTCCATTACAACCCATGTACATCGGGTTTTGTGCTAAAAAATTAAAAATATGTTGGGTTTCCATGCCATGTCACGAGATCCATGATCCTTGACCTTTCATATACTGGAAAYGCTCCGTCCTGACCCTTAAATTCCATTCAGAGGCTATAAATTGAGCCATATACAAGCCTTTGAATAGACACATCATTGAGAGMAAAGACACTTTGGAGAAATTTCACTTCATATTGAGTATGCATCCCTTTGTCCTTGAAATTCTGAACTCTTTGTGTTCATCCCCCAAGCTCTTGCTATATTGAGATGGAGAACCTCATTGACTCTTACTACTTGTGAGCTTACCTTTGTGRATGATTGAAGTGGTGAAGACCCAGTTGGAGGGACTTAGTTTCTCGGTTCCGATATGTTTCGTTACATAAGTTTGTCACATATGTACTTTGTTGATTACATTAATAGAAATACTCTTTTCTCATCCAATTACATGTTGCAAATATTTACATTACTTTCCATGGCCATATTTTTCATACATTTTAATGGATTATTCTAGTTTAAAAGCTAACTTTCTATATAATTTCTATATGCATGTATATCTTGATTGTTGCAGGAATCAATATTCCGGTCATGAGCTCAACTAAGGTCTTCTTTATATGTTCAGACAAGGTAGGCACTTAGCCTTCTCTTGTTAGGATTTCCATTTATCTAGCATACTTGAGTTTAGATTTTATTTATGGGTGTCGTTCTATCTATTGTGGTTTACCCGTTGCTATAGATGTTTTCCTAGTAACAGAATTGACGACTCCACTGGGGAATATCACCCTTTTGTGGTATTGGATGATTTTTCTCCTTCATTGCTCTATGTTTTCCCAAGTTTCTGTGTCACATGTTTCTTAACAACCTTTTTTTTTCTTTACATATGAGTTTCTTGGCCCGAACCTTGCCCTAGAAGTGTCTTCTTTGGCATATGTGGGTTTTCCCTTGATAGTCACGTGCATACGTGAGCTGTCAGTTCTTAGGGCACGTACATATGCCTATGTTCCTTGAACAATCATGTACACTATTTTATGAGTTTGTTTGTCTTAGTTTGGTGTTTTTTGGGTGAGTTTTGTTGGTTGTTGAGACTTCTTGCATCCCTGTATTGACTGTTGATTTCTTACATAGTGATAAGAAGCTGCATTATTGGTGGATATTTCGGGAAAACTCATTTCGTGTCATTTTTCTCATTTTGTTGTCCTTGCATTTTGGTCTAGGTAGTTGCTTCTTAGTTTTCTTCTTGGATTTTCTTTTTGTGCTTGCAGTAGGGTATGCTTGGAGGTCGTTTATTCAGTCCTTAAATAGGGACAATGGCCTAGAGATTAATTAGAGAGGCTATTAACACTGTGGATCTTCCAGCAAATTCTGAACAACTCTAGTCATTGTTAGTCACACTAGAAAAACAACACCAACCTCTACAATTCATGTTAGAGATATCCTACTAGCCTCTACAAGTCATGTTGGGAGCATGTCACTAGCCACTGTAATTCATGTTGGGGCATTGATACGATTGAGAAGCCTAGATGTATAGGACGTAATCCCAAGTTCCTTTGTAGACTTTGAAAAGGAGATCACCTAAATCATTTGTGCCCTGCTATTATGGTGGTACAAAAAGAAGGGTCCTTATCTGATGGCCCTTCTAGTTCTGAGTCGTCTTCAGTTTATCACCAATCTAATCTTTTGTTGGTTGATGCAGTGTTTGTGATGATGCAATCTTCGGCCGACACCACTATTGTTTTGGGGGGTGATGTGTCTCTTAACCATGTTGTCTCGTATCCTATTCAAACAATGGTTGAAGAAGTGGTTGTGTCAATGCAATATTCGGTTTATCTCACTCTTCTCTTAGAGAATGACAAGTCTAAGGAGGTGAAATTGTCGATGAAATCTTTGTCCAATCCCATTCTTCTTTTGGAGGGTGATGCATCTTTCAACCATTTCCTTATCATTTCCAGTTATGTACCTTCTGAACAAGGGATCATTCCACTCTCTCTGAGCACACTCCCTCTAAGTCCTAGGATGGTTTCCTCTAATCAGAATGATCTTGGAGAGCCTCTCCTTCCTTCTTTTTAACCCTTCCAGATAGTGGGAATTCGTCAATATATTGTAGATGAAGGATCCTATGAAAGTATTTCATCCTCCTTAGCTTGGAAATTTTTGGGTTCTCCTAAGCTTATGTCAGCTACAATTGAGTTGTTGGTTATCGACAAAAGACCTGTGTGGGAGCCTTGGCCTCCCCCTATGGGCCCGAGTAATATGAAATTTCCTCTTGAGTCTAATCTTATTGTTTGTGAGACTTTGAGCCCTAATATTTGTGAGTTGTTGAGCCCTAGTTTCATGGATGTTGAGTTTCCTTCAAATGAGACTATCCTTGAAGCTATGATTTTGTATTTTAAACCTCTTACTAAATTGGAAACTTTACAAGTTTATTACCGAAAAATCCCTTGGTTTGGGCCTAGCAATGGGCCCTACCTGGAGAACTACTATGCATAAGTTGCAAGGTTGTGCGATCTTTTTTACATATTGTACTTTCAGGTTTTCTTGTTTTTAGGTTTTGTATCCATTAATAGATGTTTTATCAGAGGTTTCTATATTAGACTTATTAACTTCTGGGTTATTTATTTTGGTCTTATATACAAGACTTTGGAGACATTTTCTTTGGTATGTTTCTTGACGTCGATCTGTTTTTTTAGGTCATGATCTCGAAACTTGAATATAGGTTAGATTCCCCCCTCCATGAATTTTTTCATTATCCATTTCTTGTAGCATTTTTCCTTAGGATCGACCCCACTGAGTTTCTACATAGAACCTTCTTTGTTGTTTAGAAGTGTTTTAATTCAAGTGGTAGAGCCTACCTTCCATGGGCATCCTAGCTTAGCTCCCCTTTGCATTTTTACATCCATGCTATAATCTTTCTATTAGGCTCGGGAGTCCCTTATATCCCCACTATGACATTGCGTTCGAACCTCATTACTCTTACTCAATCTCATTCTGACCACTACTTATGGGACTCCCGCTGAATCTTGGTTATGCTCTTTTGTGACTCCTACAAAAATGAAAATATTGTTGAGTGAAATTGTCTCTTTCACACTCTTTAAATGGATTTGAAAGGATGTCTATTTTTTTTATAAGTTTAACCCTTTTCTAGACCAAATAGACTACTTATGAAAATTGAATACTCTAGTCACCATTGGATAAAAGAGCTCTCCTCGGTATTATTTTATACTTTTTCGGGCCTAGGGGACTAAATCTATGAAAAAGGACATTTTTGAGTTAAGTTGTAATTGCATCCCATTATCTTGCTTGCATTTTTGAGCCTAATGTCAACTCCCTCTTTCTCATTATAATCTATTTTTCCCTAGCAATTCTTAGCTTTAGCCAAGCAGTTCCTTTTATATATCCTTTGCAGCATGACATCCCTTTACATATAGAGGAAACATCCCCCTGAGTGTCCATGTACTACATGCACTTCCCTGCATTGAGCATAGGTATGTTCCACTGCTTGGAACTAGTTTCTTACTCACGACACTTGTTTCCTCTCTTATATCATAACATTTGTTTTCCTATGAAAAGCAAAAGAAGACAAGAGGGAAAATAATATTATCTCTTATTGACAAAAGTCGTGTCACCTTTGAAGAAAGAAAAAATTCTTGAGTCCATTTAATCCAAGGTTTGGGTTTAACATGGCCTTAGGAATTTGAACTCATTACTTAGAGTCTACTCTTTTGACTGGTTACTCTTCTAGTCCCTATGGAGAGTTTGTCGATGCCTCCTGCGTCTCAAACTTTTGTCAATGATCAATGTTAAGTCTATGCTTCCTAAGTTATTCCTTTGTCTCATGCTCTTGTTCAAAGGAAGTCTAAGCCTGTGTCAACCATTCCTCAGAACTCCTTGACTTTTCATGTTATCCATCCCCTTACAAGTGAACCTCATAATCATGTGAAGCTATTGTCCTACCTTGCACCTTGGGCCTACTTTCATAATTGGTAGGTGACCTTGAACCTAGCAGATTACATCTCTCCATTGGTCGCTGAATGGGGGGTTTCCCTTGTGTTCGATGGTAAGAAATATATTCACACATTTGGATTCGTGTAGTGTATTGGATTCCATTATACCCTATTAGTGGTTTCTTGGCCTTTGTCGAAAAATTTTCATCATTGGCTGCTAGTCAAAGGGTCTCTTTCATGTACTACTTGTATCTAGTGCATGCAAGAGACACACATGGTTGTTGGTTAGTGAACATCCTATTCATTTGATCTCTTCCTAATAATCAAGATATTTCTTTGCACCTCATGCTAGATGATGAGATATTCCTTAATGCTCTCTTTTCAGCGGGCTTCTTCCATCGAATTCAAATCATATATTTTGGAATCGAGATCTATATTTATATGATTACCTAAAGGCTTGCAGTCATCAGTGGTAGGTTCTCTCACCATAGACATTTGGGAATACATTAATGTCTCTTAATCGATGTATTCTTCAAGTGTTCGGCCTCAACACCCTTATCTACACTTGTGGAATGTACCTGGTGCCTTTCCACCTACCTTCATTATTGGTGGGTTGTCTCACGTGTTTTTAATGGTATACTTCAAATACCTATAATCAAATGTAGTCTCATTGTGTTCGAATTCAACCCCTTTATTCGCATGATGTAGACTTGCACCTTCGGTGGATATTGTGTAAGACCTCCAGTTCACAGTAGTGGATCTCATATATGCTGATGTATTTCATCATACCAATACCTATATGACTTCAGTGATAATGGAAGTCGATCAGATTATACTCTATTATATACAAATATCTTCAGTTTATTTTGAGACTAGACTCCACTGTGTCTTGTTCGTGACTATGAAAGCCTATGGCATGTGTCCACATTGTATTTCCTATTCATGGCCATGAACAACTATTTGATATATATCCACATCGTTCTGTAATGTAATTCAGTTTGTTAGTCATGTGTACAGAGTCAAGATGAATTGTAATATTCTCATGAGTAACTAGTTTTTCCAGCTAGGTCCTCATTACTCCACTTCTGGGAATTATAATGTATTTCGGTCATCACATTTTATTTTCTGACCTCACACATTAGGGGGAATATTTTATAGCAAAATTTTCCACACTCCATGCATATTTCTTTGATGGCCTTCCATTTCCCTCTGTAGACTTAAATTCCCCCTTTTTCTCACTCCAGAGATAAAAATACAAATTTGTGTCCATATATGTGGGCCCCAGTTAGAAATCTTGCATATATGCAGGTTTCTCCATTACAACTCGCGTACATCTGGTTTTTTGATAAAAAATAAAAAATATGTTGGGTTTCCATGCCATGTCATGAGATCCATGATCCTTGACCTTCCATATACTAGAAATAATCTGCCCTGACCCTTCAATTCCATTTGGAGGCTATAAATTGAGCCATATACAAGCCTTTGAATATTCACATCATTGAGAGAAAAGACACTCTGGAGAAATTTCACTTCATACTAAGTCTGCATCCCTTTGTCCTTGAAAGTATGAACTCTTTGTGTTCATCCCCCAAGCTCTTCCTATATTGAGATGGAGAACCTCATTGAATCCTACTACTTATGATCTTACCTTTGTGGAGTATTGAAGTGCTGAAGTTCCAACTGGAGGGACTTAGTTTCTTGGTTTCGATATGCGTCGTTACATAAGTTTGTCACATATGTACTTATGTTGATTACATTAATAGAAATACTATTTTCTTGTCCAATTATATGTTTCAAATATTTACATTACTTTCCATGGGAATATGTTTCATACATTTTAATGGATTATGCTAGTTTATATGCTAACTTTCTATATAATTTCTATATGCTTGTATATCTTGATTGTTGAAGACAAGATGCAGGCATCAAGCTTTCGGATATGAGCTCAATCGAGGTCTTCTTCGGACATCTAGACAAGGTGGGCGCTTAGCATTCTCTTGTTATCATTTCCATTTATCTAGCATACTTGAGTTTAGAGTTGATTTTTGGGTGTCGTTCTGTCTGTTGTGGTTTACCCCTTGCCATAGATATTTTTCTCGTAACAATAGTAAAGGAAATAATTGTGGTGAGAAGAAATTATTCTACATAGACTGTGAAGAGGAAGAAGATCACGAATTGAAACTACCACAAGATCTAGATCTAGAAGAGAATAATTCAACAATATCTTGTCAAGCATTGGCCAACATTATTACTTGACAAAGCCTTAATATAAAAGGACACATCAAAATGAAAAAT
Source organism: Picea mariana (assembly GCA_032191745.1). Lineage (NCBI taxonomy): Eukaryota > Viridiplantae > Streptophyta > Pinopsida > Pinales > Pinaceae > Picea > Picea mariana. The sequence goes on from JASDQU010014170.1 coordinate 79,215, forward strand.
TTAACAATATTGATTGATTCTCATAGTACCCATAATTTTGTCAATTACAAATTAGAAAAATATCTTAATTTCTTTGTATATCCCACACCAAAATTTCAGGTAATGATTGTATATGGAGGCACCATAAATTGTTAAGGAAAATTCCGTAGTATTAATCTCAACATGGGGGGGTGTTTTCTGGATAGCCCCATGATTTCCATTCAAATGGGGGGTGTTGATGTTGTATTAGGGGTCCGATGGTTACAATGATTTGGAATAGTGGCCCTTAATTTTCAATATCTTTTCATGAGATTTTGATTAGATGGAAAGGAAATTGAGTTTAGAGGTATCCAAGGGAAACCTCTAAAGTGATAAGCTCTAATAGCATGAAAAAACTACTCAAAAATGGACACCAGGGTGTAGTTGCATAATTGTTCTCACTTGATGTCAAACATCTATATCATCTACTCCATTAAACCTCCCAATAGTTATCAATAATCTTCCAAGGTATTTGGTGAAATTCCTGATGGTCTTCCACTTGCTCGAGATCATGACCATGCTATCCATTTGCAACCAGGAAGTGTACCAACTAAAATTCGGTCTTACATGTATCCAAATGCACAAAAAAGTGAGATTGATTGCATGATCCAGAAAATGTTAGAGGTCGACATCATTCAACCTAGCTAAAGTTCTTTCTCTTCACTAGTGGTGATGGTTACAAAAAAGGATGGGTCATGGTGTATGTTTCCATATTATAGACAACTCAACAAAATGAACATCAAAGATAAGTTTCCTATTCCTTTCATTGATGAATTATTAGATTAATTTCATGGAGCTAAATTTTTTATTAAGATGGATCTTCATTTGGGATATTATCAAATCAGAATGAGGTATGGAAAACATTCCTAAAACAACTTTTAGAACACATGAAAGTCACTATGAGTTTTTGGTTATGCCATTTGGACTTATTAATTCACCTTTGACATTTCAAAGCTTGATGAATTCTATTTTCAATCCCTTAGAAAATCTGTGTTAGTATTTTTCGATGACATACTAATCTAGAAAAAATCTTGGGAAGAACATGTACACCATGTTGAAAGAGTATTACAACTATTGGAAGAGAATAAACTTTATGCAAAGCCTTCCAAGTGTGCCTTTTGGGTTCAATAAGTAGAATATTTGGGTCATCTTCTATCTCATGAAGGTGTAAAACTGGACCCTAACAAAATTAAATATACGAGGGAATGGTTGATTCCCAAAACCTTGAAGAAACTTAGTGGATTATTAGGGTTAATGAGATATTATCACAAATGTTTTAAGAATTATGGTCAAATAGAAACACCTCTAACAACATTATTAAATAAGGAAGCAATTTCTTGGACTGAAGAAGGAACCAAAGCTTTTGAAAAACTTAAGGAGGCTATGTGTACTACTTCCATCCTGGCCACACCAAACTTTACAAAAACATTTATTATGGAGTGTGATGCCTCAGGCCATGGAATTGATGCAGTTTTAATGCAAGAAGAAATGCCCATTTCCTTTGAAAGAAGCCAACTTAAAGGAAAAAACTTAGTCAAACACATTTATGAAAAAGAAATGTTGGACATACTACATGCAGTTTAGAAATGGTGCCCTTACCTAATAGGAAGACACTTGAAAGTAACAATAGATCATGATAGTTTGATGTACTTCTTGGAGAAATGATTATCTTCAGAATAAAAAAAAAATGGGTCACAAATATTCTAGGTTATGACTTTGGAAGTATCTACAAAAAAGGAAAACATAATTTTGTGGCAGAATCCCTTTCAAGGAAAGAAGAAGAAATATAAGGTTCATTATGTGTTATTTCTATTCCACAATCTGATTGGGTGGAGGAAGCAAGGACATAATAGAAGCAATATTAAGAGGTGTGAAAGATTAATCAACAACTAATTGAGGACCCCAATTCATTAGATAATGTTTTATGGAAGAATGATTTTCTATGGTATAATGATTGCATATATTTATGTAAGAATTCCCAACTCAAACATAAGTTCCTTTTGGAATTGCACACTTCTCCTATAGGAGGACATTTAGGATTCTTGAAAGCATACCACAGGATCAAGAAGGATTTTTTCTGGGAAGGTATTAAAACTGATGTTCAAAATTTTGTGTCTGAATGTTTAGTTTTCCAAAAAAATAAGGGAGAAACAATCAAGATGTCAGGTCTCCTACAACCATTAGCTATACCAATTCAATGTTGGTAATAAGTTCTAATGGAGTTTATTATAGGTTTACCCAAATCCAAAGGAAAGAATTTTATCATGGTAGTAGTGGATCAATTGAAAAAGCATGCCCATTTTTTCTCTCTTTCTCATCCCTTTAAATAAAGTATAGTAGCCACAACATTCATGGAAACAATTCAAATTCTACACAGAGTCCCCAATATTATTGTAAGTGATAGAGATCCAATTTTCACTAGAAATTTTATACTAAAATATCTTCTTTCTAGTTATTCAATTGGATCACAACTCATGTTACCACCCTCAATCCAATGGGAAAACTAATATTGTGAATAAATGTCTAGAAGGATATCTTTCTTGTTTTACATCTGATAAATAGACACGATGGGTCAAGTGGTTTCCCTTGGTAGAATGGTGGTACAACACATCCTTCCATACTTCATAAAAAATGTTCCCATCTATGGCACTTTATGGATATCATCCTACATCCATTACATCACCCTTGAAAGGGAATATAAAGGTTCAAGAAGTGGAGGACCACATAGGGGACCAACAAGAGGTTCTCAAACTATTCAAGGATAGCTTGGCTATAGCACAAAATAGGATGAAACAACAAGTAGATCAACATCGCAGTGAAAGTGACTTTGAAGAGGTGGATTGGGTATTTTTTAGGATAAAACCATACACAAAATAAGGAAACTAAATCAATACCCAAATATTATGGCCCCTATAAGGTTTTGCAAAGGATTGGAAGTTTGGCTTACAAACTGGAGTTGCCTCCATATTCATGTGTATATCCAACCTTCTATGTTTCTTACTTAAATAAGGTAATTGAGAACAATATCCCAGTCCAAACTATTTTACCATAGATTTATGAAGAAGGGAAAATATTACTAGAAATAGAAGCAATCTTTGAAACAAGGATTAAGCATCTGATAAATTGAGCAATCACGGAGTACCTCGTCAAATAGAAGAACCTACTAGTTGTAGAGGCAACATGGGAAGATGAGTTATTCATGAAGAAACACCTACAATTAGACAAGTGTTGAGGACACAATTTTTTTAAATGGGAGGGGCATGTTAATACCTAGACAAAGCCCCATTTTATGTTAAAAACCCCTTATTAATCCATATATATTAAATTATTACATTTATAGTATTATAATTGTATGTCGGATAGAACCCTTCATTGTACCCTTTCATTATAATTGTACCCTTTGTCTCGTATATACACCAAGGAGACCTAGTCTCAGGAACATATTATCTCATCTCATATTTTATTCTGAATTGGATATATTGTAAGAGGAGGTTTCCCCCTCAAAGTGGACTATAATTAGTGGCTTTTTAACATTTTTTAAGGTGTTGGATCATAAAAATCCCAGATGAAACAATACATAGCATTTTATCTCTCTCAATAGTTTCTTAGTAGAAAAATCCTAACTATGTTTGGTCACATCATTAATGATTACCAAGCAGATAATGGGCCTTATTTAATAATGATGACCTTTTTACATTATGTACTACCCATTAACTATCTAATGGGCCTTATTAAAAGAATATGGCCCCATATGTTAATTTACTAACTCTTAAGTACCCCAAAATAGAGAGGTGAGGGTAGTAACTTAACATTCCCCCTCCCTTGAAATGCCCTCTCTCTTCAAAACTAGCATTTGTCCTCAAGGTTAGAGATGTGAAAAGTTCCATAAAATCATTGTCGATTCCCAAATTGCATTTTATAGTTGCATATCCATCCCACGACAAACATAAAATTTATGCATACAAGAACATAGTTTTCAGAGATTTTAAAGTGGGTGAACATGTGTTTTTAAAAGTGAAGGTGAAGAGAAGTTTGCTAATATTAGGAAGCTACCCAAAGTTGGTAGCAAGATATTGTAGACCTTTTGAAATATTAGAAAAGATAGGGTTAGTTGTATACATTCTAGCATTTCTTGCATCCATGAGAGTGCATAATATATTTCATGTGTCATTATTAATTAAATACGTGCTTGAACCTAACCACATAATTGATTGGACCGTGATCCAGATGGAGCACAAAGGGGATTTTTGGGTGGAACCAGTACACATCCTAGTCTGTAAAGTCAAAGTTCTCAAGAACAAATCCATAGGGATGGTAAAGCTAGAATGTGTTGGAAAAAGAGAGAGGGAGAGTAGATATTATTCTTACACACCAAAATTGTGCCTAAGTGCTCTAATGAAAAAGCACTGCAATGAAAATACCTTATTGTGGAGGTTTTACAGAACCTCCCAAAAACATTTTTCTATTAGTTGTTTATAGAAGAGGTTGGTAGAAGAGGTCGGAGACCGAAGGCTTTTGTGGAGTTTTTTTTTTCCGGTCTGCCTTTATGGAACATATGCACCAATGTGCATCTAAGCACTACTACGTCGGGGATTAAATGTTCGAACTCCCCATCACTATTCATAGTAGACGCAGGTCGCTAGAGATTTTTTTGGAGGATTTTTTGATCAGTGCACCTTTAAGGAATAGACACATATACGTGTTAATGAACAATAACACCCTAGTTTCTTCATGTTCTTGTAGCACCACCATACTTTATAATAAAATTACATGCACTGAATAAATCACACTGGTGTCGTTGAACAACACACAAGTGTGCCTAAATGTATAACGGGGATTACAGTAGGGTAAATAAAAAAAAACTAAAGAAATTTTAATTGTTATAATGAATACTGTTCTTTCAAACTCTCAAGAAAGCACCGATGCTCACCTTTTTTCCTAAGATGCCCAATTTCCAGTGCTCTACACTGAGTTGGATAGCTCCATTGTTGGATTCCACACATTTCCAAATTTTGGAAATTACCACAAATTTTCATTCCTCTCAATGATGCAACCATGCCTCCTCGAGACATAACAAAGAAGGAAAATTATTTATTACCTTCCTATTTGCATTTTCATCCAATAAAAAGTATAATTTAGCTTGAAATTTGGCAGTTTTTTCAATTTTGTTCGATGCACCTTAACGGTTTGGCTCGTGCCAAAGTGGTGCATACTATGTTAAAAATATAGTGAGAACCGTTATCGGTGCATCCATATATGTCCACACAGGTGTCGTTCAAGACAACACACCATGATAAATTCCCCCCACAAAAAAGTGATGCATCCTTCAGAACACCCTGACACCAGTGGAAAATGGGCTTATACCTACACTGAAACATTACACTTCATTAACCACACCTTTATCTCAACAATATATAAAATTTAACCTAGTGATGCACCAAGTTTAATCAATCACACTGGGACATACCTGAAAAGTAATTAACCAAAGAGTCAATTTTTAAATCTAGCACCATACATTATAATAAAATTATATGCACAGAATAAATCACACCAGTATGGTTAAATATTATGCACCGGTGTGCCTAAAAGTCCAAAAGCACATTGACGTAGGGTAAATTAATAAAAAAATATCAAACTAATTTTCATTGCTATAGTGCATGCCGTGCTTCCAAACTCTCAAGCAAGAAACGATGCTCACCTTTCTTCCTAAGACTCTTTGTTTATGATGCTCTACACTATCTTGAATAGCTCCATTGGTGGATTCCACACATTTCCAAATTTTGGAAATTACCACAAATTTTATTTTCATATTAATGGTGCAACCATGCCTCCTTAGGATAGAAGAGACCAGGTAAATTATTTATTACCTTCCTATTTGCATTTTCATCCATTCAAAATTACAATTTAGTTTGAAATTTGTGATTTTTTTCAATTTCGCACAGTGCACCTAAACGGTTTGGCTTGCCCCGAAGAGGTGTATATTGTGTTAAACACACAATAGGCACCACTTTTGGTGTGACAAATAAATTTACACACTGGCACCATTCACTCGAGCACACCATGAGGAATTATTAGGAACAAAGCGATGCATCCTTCGAAATGCCCCAAAATTGGGGCACAATGGGATTCTTCCCACACTGACACATTTAACTTCATTAACTGCACCACAAGCTCAAATATATATAAAATTTAACCTATAGGTGCACCAATTCTAACCAATAGCACAATGGTGTACCCGATAATAACACCTCGATGTATCAATGTTCAAACACAATGCCATACTTTATAAAAAACATACACACACTGAATAAATATCTTGAGTATCATTTAACATTACGCACCACTATACTTCACTCAACTAACGACATTGCTAACATAACAATTTATAAAATTTAACATAGCAATGAAACCATTGTAATCCAACGGACTAGTAGTGTATACAGAAACACACGTGAACATATATTGCCCAATTTTTCATAGCGAGGAATCTCAAGATGCCTTGTTCCTGGTGCTCTATCCTTTATAATGCAGTGTGTCCTTTGGAACTCCCCAAAAACAAAACACAATGGGCTTCTACCCGCACTGACACATTCACTTCATTAACCGCCTAGTTGGCTCAACGTTATATGAAAATTTAATGTAGCAGTGAACCAATTTTAACCAATTGTCCCGGTGCATCCCCAAAACATAACACGATGGTACATCAATGTTCAAACACACCTCCATACTTTATAAAAAACATATAAACACCGAATAAATTGCACTAACTTCATTTAATATTACCCATCGATACACTTCATTTAACTAACGACATCACCAACACAACAATTTATAAAATTCAATGTAGTGGTGCAACCATTGTAATAAAACGTGCCAGAATTGCACACAAAAATGAATTGATCCTAGTGCTCTATCCCTTACAATGCACTGAGGTACAAAAAGTTGGTTCTTCACTATCACAGTTGTGTCATTGCGTTAATAGTAACCCATTACACCACTTTAGTTGAGATAATGAAGTTTAGCTTAGAATTTCCCATCATTCCACCAAAAACATTGGTGTCGTAAATGCAATGTCACTAGTAGACAACATGTTGGTTCTTTTGTAGACATTGCACACCAGCTCTTTTGGTTTAATAAGGAGCAGTCTGGATTTGTGCGCTATAAATTTTATCATTGCGGTGCATCTTTGTTAACAAGATGAATCGATGTTGTTAAAAGAAATGTGTTGGTACATATATTACTATGGGATGCATTGCTTAGTGGCATTTTTTTTTTGAGTTAGCACACCGACAGTGGGGTGTATGAATTTTTGGAGGCACACAAGTTGATTTAAAAAAAAAATTGCAAAAACAATTGAATTTTGGATTTTTTAAATACATGTCATTTATGTATGTATTTGTTTTATAATTTCAATTTATTTTATATTTATATATGTCCCTAACAATATTTGTATGTGAATAAGAGATGATGATGATGAGATCAGGATGAGGCAGAGAGGGGGCAAGTCAAGATGTAGGCATTTATGCGCGAGTGGGAGGCTAGGGAGAGGGACAAGGAGGCTTACCCTCGCCCTATTTCACAACATACACTTGACATTTTGATGGATATTGGCCTCCTAAAGTTTTTTCAGGAGGGTATATCCCTTATGGGGAACTTTGCATTGTTACAAAATTTGATCCATCACTGAGATCATGTGATACAGGTTCAAGGTTGGTCTCGATATGTGGTATCATCTGATGGAGGAGGATGTCTATTTCATCATTGGGTTGTCTAGGAGGGGGGTATGTTTTCACCATTTTCATGCACTACCACCCTGTTGATGGGTTCAAATTACCCCGACAACAACAAGGGGTACTCCCTGATATATGGTCCCAACTAGACCATACACCATTTAAATTAGGATTCCCATCCAAAATTTGGCCCGGATTTCATTTATTGTTGTCTTTTGGTTTTCTTAACGGTTACGGTCCAGTGTACTGATGAGGTAGATGGATGGTGAAAATGCAATGTAAATATGTAGATCAAGACCATGTATGTATAGATAGCTAATCTATTACTAATCTATGCTAACCTATCCTAGATAGGAGCACACTAGAGTAACCGGTGAGTTATAATGCAATCGAAATCTTACAAAACTTTTATATAGTTAGCTACAACAAAAGAGAAAGATTGGAGGCAAGTGAATACATGTGTGTATAATCAAATTAATCTAGATCACAACAATGTATACTATAATAACCCACAAATCTCAAGGCATTGAAATATTCAAATAAATATCAATAACTGTAGAATGACAAATATTGTATAAGAATTAGTCTACAACAAACAAGCATTCTTATAGTCCATAGAAACAATAATTATCTTCACTTGAAGTAGTTTAAAGTTCTGATCCATTTCTACATAGAATTCCTTCTACAATATGTTGGCCCTGAGCTGTAGAATAAGTTATTGGGTCTGTACAATGCTTAAAAAGACAAAATTCCTTTACCAAGGAGCTTCTATCCCATTTTATAAAAAATCTAGTAACTCCTATGTGTCCATTCGACTTCTTCTTGAAGAGGCAGTTACAAAATTTTTCATCTTCTCTATCCTAATGAAAAGTGGTAGAAAGGATGAAATTTGAAGTGGTTAGGAAAAGGACGAGAGGAAAACAATCATTTTGTCCTTTCCCTATGAACTTTTTCTTTAGAGATAATCTATCCAAACTTCCAACTTGTTATATAGTGACTCGATTCTCCGGTATGTTAGTTTTTATAGTGTTGCATAATTCATGGTGATATTGTCATCAAGGTCGCTCATATACTTCTCTAATTTTGTCATGAAATATTGTATCATAGTGTGTAGCTTCATTGGTTGTAGTAAATGTTGGCCAATGAGATCAATGGAGACAAAGGTTGTCACTTAGACTATATGTTTCCTTCAACTCGTGTTGTCTTGAACTTCATTCACCAATTCTTATGTGACCAAATTCTTCCCATTTTCATCTAATCTTGAGAGATATCCATTCCTTATTAGTTTCTGGGAATCTTTATGAGTCCTTGAACATATTTCCATCGTCTTGGTTACTTCTTTATATTCTCTTTTCCCTATCTGTTGGAAATGATCTAATGCATACATATATGTATTTTTAGTTGATTTTGAGGATCTATACAACTTAGGAGGTGCATCTGAATTCTCTGTTATCCAAGTATCAATGTCATCTATACCTTCATGGATAGTTTTGTATTGTGTCAGGTGCATTTGTATTCGGTTTTTTTGGTCAATGAATATTGTAGCCACATTTTGAGAGAGGTGTATATTGGAATACATGTCAATTATGGAACCTTCCAAATCATTCCTAACCTTTTCCGCACTGTCCTTAAAGTTGAGGAGGATTCTTTCATCGATCTTTACTTGTTGAAGTATTTCTTCTAGTTTCCTGATCCTCACCTCCTTCTCTTCGTTTTGTTGGCATAGCCTCTGTATATTGTCTACGATTGCATCCATAAATGTAGAACCTTCCCTAGTTGTTTCCACAGGGTCTTCCCTGACATCTCCTGTGACAAGGACTTGAGTAACCACTGATATAGGGGCTCCTTCTGTCGCTAGCACCTTTTTAACTCTTTCTTGCACAATTCTATCGATTTTACTATCGTACGTGAAACTTCTTAGATCCAATACTTTGATTGATAGAAAAGGTTCTAAGGGCCCTGTTGACACTTGAATCCGTCAAGACTGAAACAACAACCTCACGAGGAAACTAGTCCCCCTTCATTTTTAGAGAGGTGATACTCCTCTTGGACTAAAAGATATATATGTGATATTTTGGATTAGGAGAGTGCTAGGCAAAAAAACCTAAATCTTTATTTCTTGAGATTATGAAATAAAATGGTTCTTCAATAACTTGAGTACAATATTTATGTGTAGCAAAAGAAAAGTGTACCTTTTGAAATGGCGTTTGTCCTCGCAAAGTCTAAGTTGAGCTTCAATCCCAAGCTCCTCGATAGGTCCTGTAGAACAAACAAAGATACAACGAGCTTCCTATTCTATTGAGATTAGCTCAAATACATATCTATATAGTGAAGACAAGTTCATGTGGAACAAACATAAACTTGAAAGAAACATGCCAAGCATGTATGTATATTAATGAGAACAAATGAAGAGTACTTACAGACCAAACTTGATGAAGGTGCAACAACTTCTTCTAGTTCTCCTTGTCCAACCCCTTTGCTCAAGTAATCTAGACTGATTATGCTTCAATGCTGCCTCACTTATGAGATCATAAGTTTGGTATAATTCTCAATCTCCATATCCTCCTCTTCCATGGAAATCCCTCATTATATAGGATTTGGAGGCTTAACCACCATGGAGAGGATCTCTCATCAGATCCAATAAGAAAGGGATCTCTAAGATATTTAGGGAGAAAATATCTCTTAAGGATTTTGGGGAGGAAATGTCTCTCAAGGATTTTAAGGAGGAAATATTTCAACCATCCATGAGATCCTCCACCTTCCCTAAAAAATAGGAAACCAAATGTGAGGTGGATTCTCACACTTAATTACTTTCTTTTTCATGAATATTAATAATAATTCATGTGCACCTGGTTCTCACACTTAATCAATTTATTTTCCATGAATATTAATAATAATTCATGTGTACTTGGTATTTTGGACATCATGTAATATATCCCTCCTCCATATTGACTAGGGATTGTGACATAGGTTATTCCATGGTGTCAAGGTATATGAGACACTTATATGACACTTTACAACACTTAGGGTGAGGTACCTAGGTGTTCAAATTTCATGTGTAACAAAAGTCCCCTATTTGACGATGCCTAGACACCTTCAGATACCGGTTTGTCGACCATTAGCTTCTTAAGGAACACCTCAACAGACTTCTCTAGTTCACTAGGTTCACCCGACATTCTAACTTTTAAAAAGACAGGTCGAGGTAGACAGGTAGGCTCGGTCTAGTTTTAGATGAAACATGTAGACACTTAGACAATTCTATGTTTATCTCAGTCAATCACAGGTAGCAAAAAGTGGTCTTGGCGCTGCGACCGACGAGTTAAGTAAGTGGGGTATCGTAATGGATCTTCCAACATCCAGGAAATGCCTTCATCAATATAAATTTGTCTGTTATGGCACGGTCTCAGTGTCCAAAAGCAGTCTATCAACCCATAAATGTGTTTTCTAACAGTTTCAGAGCATCATTCCAACGGTCGACACACCTCCAATGGTCATATAAATTCACCAGGGTGAAGTCCCATTTTGCCCAGACTTGTTGTTCTAGCGAGGTTCAAATCATGCGAACCTGCCTCCTGCAAGGTTCCAACATGCAAAGTCTTCCATATGGTCTTTGTAGCTTCTTGTAGCTTTTCCAACATAGATTTCTTTTTATTGATCTTCCTTGCCTTCTTTCCCATGATATGATTTTCTCTAGCTGTTTCTGGAATCTTCTTTCCATTCTTATTCTTAGCTTCCCCTAGCCTAGTGACTTCACATTGCTGATGTGCCCTCAAAGGGTCTGAAGTTAATATCCCTTTTCTTAATACTTCCTGGGTGGATATACTTTTTTCTTGCATATATAGGTTCTTCAAGCCTTCTTTTAGTCTTTCAACCTTGCCATCTAATTCTCTTTCCTTTTGTCCCTCCGATGTTGTTACTCTGTTATGTTGCTTCAACTTATCCTCTTGTTCTTCTATTAGTCGACCTATTTTCCTAGCTATGAAATCACTTATTTCTTGCTTTTTCTTTTATGTGGCTTCTTCCTCTACTTTCCTTTTGATATGATCTTTCTCAATCCAAGTCTTACGTAAAAAAAGTGGGAAAGTGGCGTTGTCCCCAACAATTTTAATGACTTCAAATTCTTCTTCAGTCGATGTTCCATGAAAAATAATAGGTACACTAGTAACTCTTCCACATAGGGTTATCATCTTTCCCTTAAACAAGCCTATCCTTCCCAACGAAGGTATCACAATAGGTTTTCCCAAAATTTTCCAAGTTTCTTCTGTCATAATATTCACTTGTGTTTCTTCATCCAAGACACAGTCTATGTCGAAGTCTTCTATTCTTGCACTTATAGGTTGTTTTACTTTCAGGATCTCTGGCAAACTGACATCTTTGTGAACATCCATCATTTCTTTCAACTGTACTAATGTAGTTTGAACTTCCTCTAGTTCTTTCTCTTTATGACTCTCTAACATGCCCTTAGTTTCTTGACTTCCTTCATTTTTTTCTTGTCTCATGTTCATTTGTTCAACTTTAGCAATCATCTTTAGACAATCCTCAACCTCATGACCAACAATCTTGCAACAAAGACAAATAGTACCTGTGCCATGGAATTCCTTAGCCAGATGTCCCGGTCTTTTGTAGTTATAACACAATGCCAATCCTATTTTTCTTTTAAATGTTCCCCAACCTCCTCTGTACTGCGCAGTAGGATCATAGTGTTGGACTTGCAATCTACAAAAAAAAATTCTAGGTTGCTACATCCACTTATTAGTCCAAAAACTATTTCTATGCATAGGAATAACATATATTCCTTTGTTTCCATTAAATTTACTCAAATCAACTCTTTCTTTCAACTGCACCCTGGCCTTCAGACTAGGACAGACTCTATTAAACATACTTAACTTCATTCTTTCGAAACAAAAATTTTCACTTATCTTACTCTTGTCAAAGCACAAAGATTTACCTTTGTTTAGATCTTACCTCTTTCTTCAGATCAAATTTATTTCTTAGCACAGAGCTTCGCAAGTCAAGTAGAGTACTGTGCACTTCAGTAATAGATCTACACACATAGATTTTCTTTTAATTTAATTCAGTTCCCAACAATCAGAGTTTCAAGTCCCGACAACGAAACCATTTTTTGGCACAGGGGAAGACCCAGGGTTCAACACTTAATAGCACACCAACAAAACCCTAACTACCATCCCTTTTGGAAACACCTGTGAAGCAGGTGAGGTTTCACCCGAGGTAGAAGAAGGGGGGTTACAGGATGTAGGTGTCTGTAACTAGGTTGGGACACAGATCTGTGATAATTACACTTCATAGGGTATTCTGTTAATGCTTAGGAAGTGTGATGCATTAGTTTATTCACCTTATGAACATCCCAGAACATATCTAATATAAATATAGCACGATAATAACAAATATTAAGCACTTCAACCACTTAGCACTTAGTCCTATGAATCAGATAGAGCATTCTAACATAAGCAACACATTTAAGAAACACATACATATCCATTACACATCTAATCTAAGCATTAATAAAAACATAACATATATAATCATTGCACAAAGAAAACCATAAGACACCAGATGTACGTGGTTCACCCTAGTGTGGGGCTACATCCACCAACCGCTTCACCTCTTTATTAATTGTCAATATATTACATTCAGTTACTCCTGTGTACTAAGCCACAGAGTCGAGCTTTGCACCAGATAGGAGATTTTCTCACTGAGCACCATATCCTCCTTCTAAAACTAGGTCAAGGCACAGAGCCAACTCTCTATCAAGCACAAATCCTTAACACACATACATTCCCTTGCACAAAGCCATTCAACTACTTGCACTTAGCTCCAACAACTTCTACTACTACCTTACATTCTTCTTTATTTATACTTTTACAAACCCTTACAATAGGGACAAACATGGGGAGAACCCATGGGCTGACATCCCATAAACCCATTACAAAAACCCTAGAGGACCCCTTAATGGGTCCACATAGCCCACAAAAATGGGTGAGATTCATGATCTCAGCTTCGCCTGGGCGCTCCTTCCTTAACCAATGTGGCGAAGTATAAAATTGGTCCAAATCTGACCAAGGTTTTCTCAAAACTTGGTCGAGGGCCAACATAACTCACTACTAGGAAAACCACCAAAAAAAACAACAACAAAGACTTGTTTATACAATGCAACTCACCCAGGAGTTCATTCTTCAGGCCTGAAAACATGTCTCTCAATTTCTAGCTCGAAGGTACTCCAAAAATGCTCCATCATTCTCTAGAATTTGCCTGGCCTTGTTGTTTCAAGTCCCAATCTCTTTTTCCCTCTTCTCTGCTTGTTGTTCCTATAAAATTGAATGTGTAAATATTCATGTTACTACCCATACAAATTTCCTCTCCTTTCCCAAGATGGTTGAATGCTCCCTCTTCCCAATGTTGATTGTACTTCAGCCCCATTCTCTCCAATAACTATGGGATGTGACTCTATGACATGTATTTAATGATTGGACTCTCATACACTCAACCAAAAATTAGAATTTTTCCCCAATTGATAATATAACTTAGAAAAGTGGGTTTGAATTAATACCCATAAATTATTTCCCCTTGGGCCCCTCTTGGAAGCTCTCTAGCTATTCCCTTCTCTTGTGGGTTAATCAACCAACCATCTCTGTCCATATCCTAGAAGTTGGTATCACATTATATTTATTTACAATTCAAGAAATACATTTCGCATTTACATTGCTTGGACATAGCCACATTTATATCTACATTATGCATTAATTAAACTGAGCATTATAGTGGGGATGTTAGAGGTGGTCTTGTGGGAGGAATACCCTCGAATAGTCATACATTGGATTTCATAGGTCATTGGACCACCTATCCTTTATAGAAGGTCCACAAAATTTACATCCATGATACCCTTTTGTTAAAATACCTATGATGTTAATGAATACATATCTTGTTAGTGTCAAAAATATAGTTGCACCAAATGAAGTATCCCAAATAAATTTACAGATATAAACAAATCAATGAGCATGCTTACTAGAGAAAACTTCTAGTCCTAGATAATCATGCATGGTGTATGCACGTATGCCATAAAACGTAAAATATATCTCCATTAGGATGGGTCTTGATACATCATGTACATGTATCCCTTCCCATAATTACTTAAATTCATCGATTAGTGGTTGGAGGTATACATCCATTCTCTTCACTTGTATTATACCCGGGATTATAAGAGCTAACATAATATGTTCATTCTTGACGAACAACCATGGGTGGATATTGTTATTGATCACTACCACTGGACAAATAGGATAGTTGGTGTTTTGGATGGAATACAGGTTAACACCATCCATAACTATTCTCAATTGGAGGCTTTGTACTTCATCCTTGAATTTTTCGGGCCATGTATCCTCTATATGTTTCATGGATATTGAATTTTTTGGGATTCACATAACTCTTGGCTCACTTCTATGTGAGGCATGCCTCCCCTGCAACATGGCTAATTGTTTGCAATGAAAGATCTTTTGAATCCTTGGAATTATAGGCATGTGCCTCAATATCTCATAAGGAGGACCATGTGCCTTACCCTTGCTTTTTGATTTATGGTACCTATCATGCCCACATTCTCGACATGCATCTTTTTCTGCATATTCATTTTTGTATAGAATATAATCATTCAGACATGCATGGGATGATATGTACTCAACACCCAATCATCATCTTCTTTGTCTCTGCATAGCTATCGAGCAAGCAATTATCTCTCAAAAGTACCTTATCTTTGAATAACCTGCAATTAGTGGGCAATAGAAATTTACATTGTCATTAAGCATGAACAAAATCAACCTTTTTCTTCCTTCATTGTGTGACAATATTCCTTAAAAATTTAGGGGACTTAGTGGTTAGTTACCTCAAAAGTGTCGTGAAATACGCGTCTGACATACCATACATTGCTTTCAAGTTGTACAGTAACATTTTTGTCCCTAGTTGGGTAGACCTTGAAGACTCCTATATTGGACCAAATAGAGGGGTGGTGGAAGAAAATTTTATGTTTTCGTGGAAGGTATCTATGACATCAACATCATCCCCTAGTTCATTTTTTTGTAATGCATCTATCAACATTCCCTCCATGTCCTAGGTATCCCGCAAGAAATCATGCATACCAACCTCTATATCAATGCCTTGATCCCCAACATGTGAAGAACTAGTGTTACTATCGAGGTTTTGAATTGGTGAATCAATATGTAGTGGGAGTTGAATAGGTGGTTGTTTCAAACATTCTTGGTATGCTTCCTCTCCAAGATATTTTCATTGAGAAGCAAGCTTACGAGTTGACATCATAGTGGGGTGCAATGGTAGATGGTAGATAGGTCGGTCATCATCAGAATCCTGATTGTAAAAATATTGAACATTACATTGATAATATTAGTAACAAAATGTTTTTAATATGTTCAAACATTATACCAAACACTTATTAGAAGCATGAACATTTTCTTCTCAATAATAAACATGAAACCCACCCCTTTATAAAACAAATTTCAAATTAAGAAACACATTTACATTAGTTCCATTGAAAATCCGAAATAACAATAGCTCAAACATATTTTTCAAACAATAAAAATGCATCAGTGCATTTAATTGATATAATCATTGAAGACTAACCTCTATCATGGACTCCACTAAGAAAAACCTATGAAAAATTTAAATATGAATGTTTTCATTTGAATTATAAAAACCTAACTGTATTACGGTGTGTTATTGCTTACACACCACCCTGATGTGTTATTAATTACATGTCACACTAGTGTGTTTCAAATGGTCTATTGAGTCGACTGAAGCAAGTTAGAAAAATAATGTGTGCTTACTATCAATACTTTGAATTTTATTACAAAACTAAATCAGTGTGTTATGCATACTGCACCGATGTGCAATGCATGACATAGTGCACCAAAAAACATAACTTCTGGAAAAAAAAAAGAGCACACACGTTTATCATCAATGCACTGAAAAATGAGCGGTAATTTATTGTTTTGTGTTTATAAAGGAAAAACCTATTCATTGTTTTATAGTTTGCCAAATTTTAGAGAGGATATTTGTGTAATAGAGATTTATCATCAAATGTTTTTGACTGAGTGTATTTTATTTGAACAACCAAATTAGAAGGGAGTATTGTAGATCACATGGAAATCTGCAGAGGAAAAAAAATCAGGTATATGATTTCATTCTATTAATCATATTGATCGTTCTCCTATTTGATTCAAACAATTTCCAGTGCATTCTCAAACAAAAAAAAGGGTTTCACAGTTACCTTTAGTATTGGAAGCCCTGATTTCCTGACTGTTCTTTCATTTTCTCCTTCTATATTTCACAAGAAGAATTTTTTGCAAGAACAATGTTCTTTTTATATTACTATACCTATTACTGTACCTATGTGTTGTATTATATTAATGTATCAATGCATGTTTTGTAATACCACACCAGTGCAGTTTTACAAGAAACACATTGAGAAAAAAAAGTTCCTCTGCAACCTCCGCCTGACCAATTTTTTTTGGTTATATAGAATATTTTTTAAAAACTCCACTAAAACCTCCATAGCAATTAGAGGAGGATGTAGTGGAGGCTTTTTTGAATTTTTTTCCAAACTTTGTTACACTAAAAACCTCTGCTAGAAGGTGTTCTCCTTGTAGTGAAATAAATAGAGTGCAAATAAATACATGAGTATTGTCTCAAGATAAATAAATACCTTGATCCACCGGTTGAGGAAATATCTCAACCTCACATCAAACTAGGAAGTATCTATTTTGAGAGAATATCTCTCAAATCCTACTAGATCTAACCACCTCCTAGAGACTAGGAACAAACTCTCTATGTAGAAACCACATATACCTAATATTGACCAATAATAATTATAATCACAAATACGATCACACCAAGGACAAGTGGGAGTTACTTATTCCAACACTCCCCCTTAACGACTACTTGTCTTTATCATCATTAGGTCATGTCTTCATCATCACCAAGTCCTCTAAATCGAACCACCTCTCGATCAACAAAGTCTATGTCAGGTCCAACCTAGTACTTTCTCTTCGTACCTTGATCATGCATCACCAAACTACCAAATTCCATATAAAGAGATAACCATCCACCAGAATGCATGTGTCATCAACCACTACAACTGCCAGTTTAGTAGGATGTCCTTCAAGTACATGGTTCATTCAACCTCTTGATGAACTCTCCCTGAATGTAAAACTCATGGTTTCTAGTAACCTCCCAGATTCCACCCATAAAGCATGTAGTCAGCCTATGACATGGCTCACACTAGGTGTTAAATAACCTCTATAATAGAGGTTTCTACATTACAAATCAATAATGATACATGACAAAGGAGTATGCATTCCTAATCAGGTCTTACATCGATATGCCCTTTCCATGTTACATAAATACAATTACATACATTTCATACTCCATCTCATGGAGATACCAAGTACAAGATTAAACATTTCAAGGACCAATACATCGAATCAATAAACATTACATCATAGACTTGCTACAAAATACATTAGCATATGGCCATGAGTATGTTTTATTCAACACAACTGACACAATTTACCTTATTTGTCCAGAATCATAATCTTGCTTCCACATGACTGCCATTGTCAACAACTTCCCTTGGACTAATCTCTCTATTATTATCTATAAAAAAATCTATTTTCTTCCTACTTACCATTCAAAAAAAAAATGTTACCAAGTAGGACTTCAACTCATCATCAAGAGATAATATCATTTTCATCTGCATCTTTGACCTTCATACCTTCAATATCACTGTCAATTCATTATTTTCTTGGAGTTTTCATACCCAACCACCCGTGATTTGTTAGAGTATCCAATCATAACAAAACCACTACACTTTGTATTGAGTTGGCTAGAATCAATAAAAAGATGCTTCTCATTACAAAACATTTAACTAGTAATTATTTGGATTTTCCAAACAATCAATTGTCAGATTCATCACATTCAACAATTAATCACACATTGACTTGATGAGGGTCAACATGTTTCTCTTCACAAACTCCAAATAAATTTAAAAACACATTCCACCACTTACCATGCAAATGCCAATCAAACCACAACATAGCCCTTAAGATGACAAACTCTCCTCCATTTTCCTCAGCCTTAGGTTGTGTTTGATCTCCCTCTTCCTCATTATTGAATGACTATGCAACATAGGTATGAACCAATATGTAGCAGAAAATTCTAAAACCCAAGTGCAAGAATCATGCCAATCATGCACAATGCTCTCTCGAATGGCTTAAATATGTGAAGTGTTCCCTACTTTCATTCTAACTCTCATATCCATGTCATAGAAGCGGTGACATCCCAATGAGTTTGAATTCCTTGTAACAAATAAACTTGGGTTCAATTAACTCAAATTGGGTAGTCTATGATATTGATCAAACCTCACTTGCTACCCTCGTAACTGAGTGTTGTACAAGTGAAACAACAATAGAGCTCGACAAGTACAACGTATGTTTATTCCTTTCAACTCTTCCATCTTCTCAACATCCCAGAAACATGCTTCCCTCTTTCTCCTTCTTTCTTGCTCGTCTGAAATCTCCTTTGAATGGATCTTCCACAATCATAAGAAGCTTCTATAATTGCACAGTCTCCTCGGACGCCGCAATTTTACCATTTGGCAGACATAAAACTAGTTTCAACAACTCTCTGCTACTATGATTGCCTTCAATAACAACTCCAACTTTTTCAAGGCCTTCCAATCCACAATGTTTTTGGTCGCTCACCAATAATGCAACGATCAAAGCTACATATTCCACCTTTCTACAATAAACAACCATGTATATCTACTACATATCATCTCAATATGGTTTTCAATCTCCAACATATTTTGAGTGAGTCAAATTACATAACAGGGAGAAAATTACATTTCAATGCCTTTTCCATTATGAGTCGAAGTATGTCAAATTCTTATTGACATCGTCAACCACCTCAACATTATGTTGGTACTTAGGTAGAATTCCCTCTCCTTCATCAACATCATCATCTATCTCTTCAAATTCACCGACGATGATTAACACTTACTTCTCTGTAGCCTCAAAATTCATTTCTACCACCTCCGCAGCCACTACCTCATAATATTCCTCTAGGACTCTGAATATAATCAAGGAATAAATGAGTTTATAGGTTTGAGGTGTAGGTTCCTCACATGGCCTCCACATCTCCTCTGAAAACTCCAATATCCCCAACGACAACATATTCAACGTCGAACGCATCATTGAATTCCACCAAGAATATCCATTGATCCGCAGTGTGAATGAATCATGTGATTTGCAACAACATGAGGATATTTGGTTGTGACATTGTCAGCAGTCGAACCCATGACCTTATCCCTCTTCCTTCATGGTATCACAATCTTCTGCATGTTCTTTCATTGCCACTGATGCAACTGTGTTGAATAATTCCATACAATCTGAGCACCATAGCTCGTCTGCCTCGCCAGTGGAATTTGGTTTTAGTAAATATATGGCCATGGCACCAAGCATGGAAACATATAAATCCCAACACGCCCATCAAACAACCACATGGAATGGAAAAATAAATTATTACTACAAAACAAGTCATAGCTCAGTACACTACCATAGCCACACTACAACAATCACCTCACAACAACTATATATTCTCGTACTCTCATATAGGTTTCCATTTTTCCTGGGCCATCACGTGAGGGAATCAAGCCTAGTCCTTCTCTGATATATTGGAAAATGGGAGAGGGAGAGAATATATTATTCTTACACACCAAAATTGTGCCCGAGCGCTCTATTGAACAAAGAAATAGAGTACAAATAAATACATGAATATTGTCTCAAGATAGAAAAATACCTTGTGTTAGTAACATTTCTCGTCCGAGGCACGAGAGCGTTTTGGTCTACAAGTGACACGAGAAGCGCTTGAGCGCAGCATGAAAAAATCTTGTTTTTTGGCTTCCAAGCAAGTAAGCGGGCAAGATCATATTTTCAACGGCTAGGATCCATCCATAGGAGCAGATCAACAGTTGGCGGAAAATCGCGGCTAGTGGAGATGCACTAGGGTTAGTGCAATGGATAGCGCC